>JAOBYH010011124.1:0-20864 GCA_025403525.1 Umimayanthus kanabou | reverse complement strand
CCCTCAGCCCCCCCGCTCCACACGACCCTGTAAAACAGATCTACCTGAACCATATGGAATGCATAAAGAAAGGAGACGCGGGTCAATAGGGCACCTTTTAACTTATCTCGAAAACAGTTCACTAGATAAAACAAAATTGAAAACAACACAGTAATATATACGTCGTCTTCGCAGTGTTTCGTAAGTCCTCGAGATAAAACTATTTTAGCTTTTAATCCTCTGTATCTGATATCAGTGTTTTGCTTTCAGGGCAACAAGTAAGACAGTTTACCGATAAAAGCAGCCAGCCGGCATTTGTTCTTCAGTTTGATCATGATTCAGCCAACAGAAACATGCAAATTTTAACATACTGCAGAATGGTCGGTAAGCTTGTTAAGTGATGGATGGTAATGATTACAACCTAAACTGAGAAGTCAGGTTGTCGCTTTTACCGATTTTGAAGAATTCTGCATCAGTATATGATATATGATAGTTCCGCCCAAGGGCTCCATTTTGTTTGAAAACTGGGTTTGTAAAAGTTTGAATAGTTGTTGAGTACCACAATCCTTTAACAAGGTGCCATTGACACCGAAGACATTCCAGACTCGGCAAAATGAGTCGTCATCGTGTCGCAATCAATTTATAGACACATTAATGTAATGGTTTTGGTACTGATCTGGTTCAAACCACAGCCAGCTATCCAGCCTCGGAGACCCAGGGGTGGCCCAACGGGCGGGAGAAAATTCGGGGTCGATACATATTTTAAAACCTGACGACCGCGAACTACGAACCAAACAGTAAAGAATGGCCGCAGAGCATCACGGGAACAAATGTACATTTAAGCCGGCTATAATTTTTGTTATTGTTACTGCAGTTGGGGAATGCAACTCGTCCTCTTGTTTTTAAATAAATTTAAAATAATTAAAACTTACAGCAATAGTCAAACTATAGATTAATTAAGCACATATATTCTTGTAGAAGACGAAGAAGATGGACTTAGCTTTCCCGGGGGATAACACGCTTCAGTAGTAATACTAATTTGTATGGTGCTCCGCTGTGTTATAACTAAAGAACAAACAATTAGTGATTGTCTTTGTAAATGACTAATTATCAATTACTTTTATTCACATAACCTCACCGAAACTTTTCTTCTATTAATTTTGGTAATGAATCTTTCTGTGAAACTCCGCCGCCAAGATACAAAACATGTGCAAGGTAAGTTTCTCGCTTAGCTATGTGGTAATGACATTGATCACTGTGCTATAGGTAGCACTGACAGATGAAGATTTCTAAAAACGGTTATTTGAAACACAGAAGCAATGATCTTCCGATTTCGCAGTTGAGATGAACGCGTTGTATCCTGGAATCCATGATGCCACACGTTTTCTACTGAAACTTAATCATTAATATAATGTTCGCTGTCTTGAGAAAATAACCGTGCTGAAATGAGAACGAAGTTTATGGGAAGATTCGTTCCAATGTGGCTACATTGTATCTAGTCAACCAGGGTTCTCCAGTTCTGCAAACTATGCGATAGTGGGCTGAAAGTTCTCGTTTGAGCTCGCATAACCAGATAGTTATTTTCATTCAGTCACCTCAACTATACTGTGATAAGATCTCTTTTAACTTTCAAGTTAGAAGAAGAGACAGTGCGATTTTTTAGGTTTGTAATGATTAGTATTTCACCTTTTCCGAGAACTACTTAAAACTAGTTAGACTGCTAGCTTGGTATTAGCACTAATACTATACATTAGAGAGTAGTTTCACTGATGATCATGTGGATGTCGAAACGTTGCTCTAAATTGTTGTCGCTAATTTTCATTTTAATATGTTATAAATACCAAAAGAATGTTTCGACAGCTACAGAAATCAGCGCGGCTATTTTTAGTTTATAGGTTCTTTTGTTCAGAGGTTTGAAGCTAATTTTAAGGCCAAATATTCGTTGACAGTCTTGTGTATTTGGTAAAACAAATTCTAATCAAGTATCATCGTTTGCACCTCAAAATAATACGTAGTATAAGCAGGTCAAGTTGTTAAAATTATTAGTGAAAAATACAATGCAAGTGTTTTGTGTAAGTTTAATGCGAGTTTTCTTTATATCTTATTCCTAATGTCTAAGAATTGATCTACACTACAGTACAACCAGTTCACTGGGTGAAAAAACGGTAAATTGATTTTTTTTTCTTGTCGTGTGTTTGTGTGAAAGAGTACGATCAAGGAAATAATCCCAAGATAGTGATCTAGTGGTAATAATGTCGCTGTAATGTTGAAAACTATTGCTTAAGTGCCAGTTAAAAAACTCTTTGTTGGCGCAGATTAATTGGTATTAGCATTTTCTAAAGGTTAATGCAGTTTGTTGATCAAAAATATTAATACCTAAAGTCAGGCGAAGACGGAAAAGGGAGATCGATAAAGCCAGTTCAAAAGTGTCCGAAATTGTGTAATGCACCAAACGCACAAAAGTACGTATTTTAATAGTTCTTCTAATAATGTGTAAACAAACCGAAAACTATTGTGCGTGCTACGAAGGTCACTAATCACAGACCCACAAACTCGTTCAGATGTTTGTTATCTGGCTTATTTAATAAATCGCTGGATTTCCTTCTCCTCATGATCAAAACAATCATTGTAGCCCCAGAGCAAACTTGGAGAGCCAACGAAACCATTGAAAAACCAAGTGCGGAATTGGGTACCAATTTTTTGTTTTTCGCAACTGGGTAAAACTGCATGACATATTTTTACTTTATCTTCACGTCATCCGATCGACGGTACCGCGCACGCCCATAAGCCTTGGGCAACTAGGGAAGAACCATAAGATGACGTCCACGCGTCAAAGAGCATGAATACTTTGAATGCATTTTAGCTGTGCTTAATATTTTTTGGATGTTTGGAGTCTGCTTTTCTCAATGTCATAAGTGCATCTATCGATGTTAACCCCGAGGATGGTGGGGGGGGAGGGAGGCGTGACAGATGATTCGATGCATTTAACAATTTCGCAGGTTTTGTTTTCAGATTTTTCACCCTAGCGCTTAAATATTTGACCCATTACTATCAAATATCCCCACCCAAAAGGCCAATCGAAAAAGTAGCGTCTGAAGTTTATTCCTATATGTTTATTACTGAACATGGAGACTCAATTTTATACAACACAATGGGTTGAGCCTTAAATTTTAAAACTAAAACATATCAGAGTTATCCTACAAGAACAGCCATTTTAACCGTATTGCTAGCTCAGGAAACGCTCTATCCGAACCTTTAAGATCTGCCAAAACCTTTCTTTCTTTTAAAGCTCTTGTAATCAGATATTTAATAACGAACACTGTAAGGTCTCATGCACTTTTCGGTTGACAATCTTTCAGTATACCTGGCGTAACATTTATAGCTGATGCCACAACCATGTATCGCTACCACGTAAATCATCTGTCCGTTGTTGTTCTTAGCTGTATAATTTCGATCAAGTAATTAAGTGACTTTTTCTAACATTTGTGTTTCTTTTTATACCAATACATTTTTAGGCAGTCTACCTTGAAGGGCCCTATGCCTATTGTAGTCTGGCCTCATTGTATAAGTCTTTTTATACATTGTTTTGTTATACAGTGGAAGCAGAATATAAAATAAATATGTATGTATGTATGTATGTATGTATGTATGTATGTATGTTTGTTTGTATGTATTTATAACATACACCCCCCCCCCAAAAAAAAAAACAAGCAAGAAACTACACCAAGATAGAATCATGTATGTATGTATGTCAGTACGTACGTACGTATGTGTGTATGTATGTGTGTGTGTATGTATGTATGTATGTATGTATGTATGTATGTATGTATGTATGTATGTATGTATGTATGTGTGTGTATGTATGTATGTATGTATGTATGTATTATGTATTATGTATGTATGTATGTATCTTGATGTATGTATGTAATAGTAACCTTAAAGTATTTAAAAACTTATCGTCCTTGCAAACAGTTATGATTGATTTAACTTTCAACTGAATGAGAAAATTATCCTAAGCCTGGTTCCTCAAAAGCCGATAAGCGCTAACACAGGATTTAATGTTAACTCGCCATCAAGTAGGACTGATTCTCTTTCTGAAGGCCTTACCGTTGACAGCAAAACTTTGTGTTTGAACAGTATTTCTAAAATATAAACTGCATGACCGACCAACAGAACTTTAGAAATCTAAGCTAAAATCAGTTGCGTAATCCTTAGTTGGTGCCACTAATCTAGTCGACCAAGCACTCTGCCCTTACAATTTGTTACAAAAACATGCAACGGATATTTTCAGATCGGCATGATCACGAATATGGTTGCTTCAAGAAGAAATGTCTACGTTGTATTTTATGTACACGCAATGGCCAAGCCTTAGCTAGATTGCTTTGGTTTTTTGCCTTTAAGTCCCCCGCTAGAAAGTCGTACTAGTAACTGTGGCCGTTCGGGATGTCTATTACTGCATGGTGTTTACGAAAATCAGACTTTAAAATGACCGGAGGAAAAATAAAATACTTTTAACATCGTATTTTTACTAAGAGGCATAAAATGTTTAACATATGACGTTTAGAAAGTAGCGCGAACATTTAGAAAGAATACTTTCGTCCCAGTGATTTCACTTAACGCAGATAGCAACTAGACTGAACTGATAAACAAAAGAAACAAAAGAGTAACAGAATAATAAGGACTATTAGACTGGGATCTATTGCATGAGTTATAAAGCAAGATCTCACTAGCACTATATTAACACATCAAATGAGCAATTATATGAAATTTATGAGGTCTTGAAAGCTTTCATAGAAATATAGAAAGCGCTCCTATTATTATTTAAATAGGAATAGACCATACATAGTTAACACTTTTTATGAAGTAATTGTACATTCTTTCAACTTTTCCTCCAGTCAACTTTGTCTTCAAATTGAAGGAGGTTCTGTGCGAGCGGATTACCAGTTTCCTGATGTGATAGATGTGATAGCTAGATCATTGTACTCGGTTGGTAGAAAAGCAGCGGGAACGAAGCCGGGCAGGTATGGTAAAGTATGGTGACCAAAAATTAACCTATTGCTTGAACTTTCAATTAGTGTTTAGTAATGACAGGTTTAATTTGTTAGTTTTCTTTGGGCCTAGCAGTTTTAAATCCATTTCGAGCCATTTAAGGCGGCTTGAGTTTCAAATTCACCAAGAAGGCAAATTCCCAGAATTCATGCATTTAGCCCGCGTGCGGATTCCTCATTATATCCTGTTAGCCGTATTTTTCTCCTGTGCTCCTGCTCCACTAACTCTCTCGCCGCTTCTACACACTTGGTATTTTATGAAGAATTCTTCCACATCTGGTGCTGTGAGCAACTTCAACTCGAAGGGTACCAAGAGAGGGTAGATAACAGAATCGGAAATCCTTTGCATGCATTCTTTGGATAAAATTTCTAGTGAATATTTTTGTGCTGGACCTACTGATTACATTACTACAATAAGTTTTAGGCAAGTAGTCAGGGATTCAACGGAGCCGGTTCTTTTCGTTAATACTTTGTGATACAATATCAAATGGTGAGCGTAGAGTTCAATCTACACTGTCAGAATAGCATACGCTCACCCTCCAGAAATTTATTTTTTCAGTAATTTTGGGAAGAAACTTTTTATGTAAAGTTCGACTAAGCTACGACTGTGTGCAGTAGAATAGAAATATGACTGCGTTCAGTTCGTTTGTTACCGGGTCTGATTTATAGATGGTTATTGTACAAAACATAGGTTGTAACCGGCTATGCGGCTATAATTTATCTTTAATTCGCTGAGTAAGATTGTCAAACGTTTTCAGTTGAGGTGTCGTGTATGAGTAGTCCACTCGCCCCGCAAGAGGCAGAATTTTTAGGTTTTTCACGCAGTGGTTTGTTCCAACTGAGAGATTTTTTTTACGAATATGGGATGCTTAAATTGCGCATTCGTTAACAGAGCGCTGTCGTTGTTTTGGAGTATCAGTTGAAATGTATGGTTGAATGGTGGTGGCATGCATTGCAAACTGAACAGCCTTCAGTAAAACTATTAAAAGCTGAGAATATTCCCAAAGGGGACCACATAACATATAAACACATCAAACTTCCAAACAGTACAAGACCTGATGACAAGACCTGACGGTGATCAGAAGATCCAAAACGTTTGTCGTCGTTTTTATACAAATCAAAATTTATCTTAAGTATGACTTAACATTACAAAATAATAAATATCATTAATGTACATGTTCTGAACCCATTTGATATTGATTTGTGCATAAAATATCAAACTAAATAAATGGAGAGTCGATTGTAGAATGCTCTTTCAATATCTTTCCGGAGAAGGCTTGAAGGGCAGAAACTGGTCACAACCGGATAACACGCGCTATTTTCAATTGGTCAAGCACAACTTCGCAAACAAATGGTATTAAAGTTGATAATGTGCGATAATGGTTTTGTAATAATTTCTATAGTTTCTTGTATGATTGGCATTGGAATGTTATCATAACCAGCTGTCTTGACACTATGAAAGTCATTGGTGATTTCTATAACCTCATTTTCAGTCACAGGATCCAAAAACGAAGTACTCTAAAACTGCTTAGAGAGGTATGTAGAAGCTAAGCCTCAAATATATTAAATGGCCCTAAATGTAATAAAGGTCCTTAATAAATGTAATAAAGTTTGGTTCGAAATGTAATAAACCGTTGATCCTAAATGTAATAAACTAGCTATTATACTTAAAGCCTAACAGGGAGGCCTCAAGTGTAATAAAAGCTTTTAAATTTAATGAAGGCCCTAGACATAAAATGGTTATTTTCCTAATTGTAACATAATAAAGGTTTGAAAATAAAAAAAAGAAATCATTATTGCCACTTACGGGTACTACTGGGGAGAATGGGGAGGAAGTTAAACGTGTCGTTGATTTTTGCTTCACAGTACAGAACGGTGGCATCCAAATTATGTCTGCCATACAAATTGTATTTCTTTCCATCAGAGGGCTGTTTCTATTCCTGTAGTAGGTCATAAACAACAACTCATCAAAACGGGAAAATCCAAACCTAACAAGAACCAATCGTGCGAAGTAGCTTTGCATGCCAAATAATAATACCGTATTTTCTCAAATAACCGCACCCTCTTAAATAATAGCTCCCCCAAAACTCAAAAAATCGCTTCAGGCGATTATTCTAGACTCAGGGGCATCTGTTTCAGAGGGGTTAAACTAGTAACTGACTTGTAATGAAATGCTATCGTCATAGACTGTTTCCTTTCTTTATTTTTCTTATTGCCGATCGAAGTGTCAAATTAAACGCTAGTAAAATGGGCTAGAACCCATTTTACTAGCGTTCAATTTTTGAGTTTTTGTATTTTAAAACAATGATCTACTGCTACATTTTAGAGGAAATTAAAGTAAATTTTTAGAATACAGTTGTTACAGTTATTTAAAAAAAACACCAATTTAATAAATGCCCCCTCTGAAACAAACGTCCCGGCCCTCTCAAGTACAAGACCCCAAGACAACTCAAAAAACGAATAGTATCGAGTGCCTTTCAGTGTTACATTTAGAGACTATTATTACATTTGAGGCCTGTCTGTTAGGCTTTAAGTGTAATAACTAGTTTATTACATTTAGGATCATACTTTATTATAGTTTAGGACCAAACTTTATTACATTTAGGACCTTACATTACATTTAAGACCAATTTTGTATAAAATTTAGGACCTATAGTACATTTAGCACCGAATTTTTATTACGTTTAGGGCCATTTATTACATTTGAGGCTTCAACAAGGTATAACTCCGGTGAGGTGGATTGCGATACCGGAATCTTTTTTGCTAAATTTGGGCCTATATTGGATATATAGTGACAAAACGTACCTGCTATCGCCAGAAGATCCGATTTATCTCTATTGCCATGCGTAAAAACTAAGCTCGAACCAGGTCTATTTTTCGTTTTATACTTATAATCTCGTTTATAGGTATTTGAATGTTAGCTTCGTTTTTGTTTTATTCTTCATGTTTGTTTTATTCTCATCGATTTTCTTATTTCTTGTTTTCTTACTGAGTTTTCGTATATTTGTTTCGCAGCTCCGGCTTATAAATTGAGCAAGTTTATTTTTATTATTTTTATATATCATTCCCTTCGATGTATCCGGGTACCTAATAAGCTGTTTATATAGTTTGTTTTTAGTTTTAATAGATTTTGATATAGCATTTGATATCCATGGTTTACGAATTCTGTTTTTGTTTGACTTTTTCTTTAGCGGAAAACATTCATTGAAGGTACGGGAAAACTTGCCACTAAATTTAGTAAATGCTTCTCAGTTTTGGGTCGCTAAAGTTACACTGTTTCCTCTTTTATCTCTAAAATGTACACGGATTGATCAATGCAGTGGTTAAAATTCAATTGAAAATTATCAGCAAACCTAATGGAAAAGATCGGGAAATGATCAGAGATATCGGAAAAAATAATCCGATTACTGTATCAGCGCCAATGTTATTTGTTAGTTAATTGTTGATTAGCGTAGCAGTATGTGAAGTTATCCTTGTGGGGCGATTTATCAAGGGACATAACAAATCTGAATACTTGCTATGAGGTTTGCATCAGTTGAAGTCACCATTAAGAGCATAGCTTATCCTCCTTCGTCCGTGTCGGTTGACTAAAGCCCTGTTTACACCGACCCAGGTTCGAGTCGGGTTAAAACTAACCCGGGTTCGACCCGACTTTGTTCACACTAACAAATACCAAAAACGCGTGTAAACACAAACCTGGACGAACCCGGGTTAGTTTTTCACACGCATGCGCAGTTTCCCTAACGCCGCAAAGTTTGATGGGTGAACGCACGAGTGCGCGTGTGCAAAATCAAAACTAAGCTGGGTTCAACCCAGGTTAAGTTTGTGTTTACACAACACTTTTCTAAACTAACCCGGGTTCAAACCGGCTCCACTTTTAGATCTGTAGACAGTACCACGCCAAAATCTTGCTACTACAAGCTTATCCATCTTGTGTTATTGTTATTATTGTTATTGTTGTTGTTGTTCTTATTATTATTATTAGTAGTAGTAGTATTAGTATTAGTATTATTATTATTATTATTGTTATTGTTATTGTTATTATTATTAGTGTTTGTATTAGTATTAATATTAGTATTAGCATTAGCATTAGCATTAGCATTAGTATTAGTATTAGTATTAGTATTAGTATTTGGTATTGGTATTGGTATTGGTATTGGTATTGGTATTGGTATTGGTATTGGTATTGGTATTGGTATTGGTATTGGTAATGGTAATGGTATTGGAATTGGTATTGGTATTGGTACTGGTATTGGTATTGGTATTGGTATTGGTATTGGTATTGGTACTGGTAATGGTAATGGTAATGGTACTGGTATTGGTATTGGTATTGGTATTGGTATTGGTATTGGTACTGGTACTGGTATTGGTATTGGTATTGGTATTGGTATTGGTATTGGTATTGGTATTGGTATTGGTATTGGTATTGGTATTGATATTGGCATTAGTATTAGTATTATTTCAATTATTAAGAGCTAGACTTCCAATGATGCTTCCGCATGGACTGAAGCTAATCGGTTAAAGTCAATTAATAAACAATTTTTGGAAATAATTGCGAGCTAAACTATCGCAATTAAATCAATAAACGTTGCGTTCTCAAACCTCGCTACTTCTATCGTTTTCCACTGATAGTAAACTCCTCCGCAGGCAACTCGTTTAAGGGGGAGCAACACCTTAAATTTTGGTCGTGACTAGGGGATTTGGAGAGGATATTTAAAAGGGAAAAAAAGTTAATAGGACGCAACAAACACTTCCCCTGAGCGAGCAAGTGCCATTCCTCGGATAGCAAACGAGCTGGCGATCGTCCATTAAATATTAACTCCAAAAATTAATTTTGAACTTACCTAAAATCCATAAAAACTAAAAATTTCTTCAAAATTAACAAATTGCCCCCCACCACTTTTTGTCCCAAATTATCTCCAAAAATTCTCAAAATATTTGTTAATCTTTATCAACTACAATACTGTGTCGCTATTATTTAAATTTGTATTTTTCTAAATTGCAACGGAGATACCGGCGATTATGACGTAATTAAGCCTGAATTTCAACTTTACTTGTTGCTCCCCCTTAAGCACACTCATCATTAACAATAGCTGAGCCTCATCTGTCCGTTTCCGTTGCTCTTTCCTCATTTCCCTTCCCTACACTCCTCCAGAGTTGCCTGCGGAGGAGGCTATCAAGAAACATTCATATATATCTACGCCGTTAACAAGAAAGGGGTCTCGTGCAGTAAAAGAGGACAATAATAATGCTTCTTTTCTAACGTTGTTAATTGAGTAGTTCTTATTGTAGCTGGTCCAGAAAGCCATATTTATGTAGATCAAGTGACACTGTATTCAAGCAACGTCAAAGGAATAATCAGATATCTGTTGTTTGGGGGGGGAGCATGCGCAGAAGTCAAAATTTGGAGATTGTCGTTTTTTCAGTGAAAGAAAAAACTGCATACGGCACTTCGCTCGGTTCAATTTCTCGCGTCTTTCATTAGCTTTTATCTTGAAATACTATCCTATCTTGCATGTGGTGAAAAGATAATTAAACTAGCATCTAAATATAGCGTGAAATTGGGAGAAAAATCAATTAGTGATTTCTAGTCTCTCTGACTTGATTCAGGAGACCCTTTTCCTGTTAACGTGCTACATATACTACAGATGATGCGCTCTATGTTGCACCATCGCAGGTAGATAAGCATGTATGTGAACTTGAAGTTCATGTGTTAATGCTTACATTATAAAACTTACAGAGAAAAGAAGCAAAAACGGTTCATATGCAAGTAAGACAACGGCAAGAAATATAATTGTTTCAAAAAGACGGTACAGCATAATTCGGTTAATTATTCAGTTTCAAAAACCTTAGTTGTAGTTCACAGATAACGGTTCGATTCCACACATACGGTGTCCATCGTGTACCATTCAAGCTGGTATTTCTGTCATGTGACATCTGAATGAACAATTTTCATAGAAACAGACCATAGAGACAAACAGTCATCAACAGACAATGCTTTCTTTTATTGCAAAGTTTAGGAAAACAGATGCTTTCTTACAATTGAATTAATTAAGTCAGGCGGTGGCAAAGAACCAAAAAGTGGATTGCAAGAATTAACCTAGCTTTCTCCTTTACGAACGCAACACTGGCTGGTGGTGCTTGTAAAAGACAGGACATGAACAAACACGATCTGTCCCAGTAGTACCCAGTGGACCTGCCGCGATGGACTTACTAGTCGTGCGCAGACAAGATACCTTCAGGAGAAGAGCCGTGCACAAGCTTTTCGATTCAATCTGTGTAATCTTTATTATAAGTTTTTTACTAGTTTGCTTGAATGTTTTTTTTTCTTGTAGATAATTTAGGTTCAAAGGAATTCTCTCTGAATTCATTAAGGCAAAACACACGGCCGCCCACGCCTGTTGGAAATGAATAGATTGAAAGATTTCTGTATACTTGAACTGCATTGATATATGACTACTTAGCATTGAGGATACTGCGGCGGGAACACTGCATTAACTCTCCATTACTGGCACAATTTGTGTATTGTCAGTACTACAAAAGGTTAAGAACACAGCTGATTGACGGATATGCGCAAACAAAGAAGTGTCCAATTCTGCTTAAATTCAGACTGCAACAGTGAATAGAGTATAAAATGGCAGATGATTACGCGATGGTTACTGCCAGCTCGAACTTCCAGACTATAAATGATAAGATTTCATTTATTAAGCAAAAAGGTATTATGCGTTAAAAAGCGGACTATTTGCATGAGCATTTCTTAGTTCTACCCATTATATCTTCAATTTCGTCAAATCGATAGATTGAGTGGTTTAGATTGAACATGTTTAAAAAGGCGTTCTTCTCACTGCTTTTTACTGCCTCAGGAGTCCAAGAAACATAAAAAGGTTGATTGACATAAATGTGCAGACACGAAAAGGGGAGAGGTTTGATTAAATGATTTTTAAAAGCCTTTTGAAAAGATCGAAAACCGCAGTTTGAGTACGTAATTCTTTCTGGTCGAGGCAGACCTGAATTGTTAAAAGAAATAATTTATATTTTAGTGTAAAAACACTCAAGTTTGAGTGAGGAAGCTGAACAGCCCGTGAGCTGCCATTTGAACAGCCACTCTGCAAGATATTATACGATTCGTGTGCTAATGCAATAGAGTCATTGAGCGCTTATCGTCCATCTGAGCATTATATAGGAAGTTTCCGAAACTTCTTTTATCAGAGCCACAGAAAGCCGCAAATCTTAAATCCTAGGAGAACGCGTGTGCCTTGAACAAATATTTGTGATTGAAAGTGTTTAAAATGGTTTTACCCTTTTAAAAACGTTTGTACAAGATCTTAACCTTATATCCGATTGTTGTTAAGAGTTGGCAGCGGCGAGGAAATCGTTTTCGTGGAGTTCCGTAGCCCGCCAGATAGTTGGAGCCTTCTTGTCTGTTTGCAGTATATTTTTGAGGTGCTTTTCTCGACCTGCTTCCCGGAACAGGTGACAAACTAAAACCATTAGTAAAATATGAGTTGCCTAATTGTTTATAAGTGATATTGAAGACTAGAGTCTCGCGATCGAGGCAGATAATTTGAGACTAAAGCGACAATGGAAGATTCATACTGAATGAGACCAGTTTGTTTGCTCCGTGATATCACAAAAGCCTTCCTCTTATTACAATGGGAAATGTGACTGCAACCTGTGGGGCGCGATCAGTCTAAGGTAAGGGATCGTCATTGTTTAGGTCTGGATTTGTTTCGAGAAAAACTCTTCCAAATATGTTATCATTTCTAACCGATCGAATGGATTTGAAAAGGAGATCTGTGTTTTGTCTCTCTGTTGTTTTGCCATGTCTTAGGCTTAGCTGCTGCTACTTTGCGACGCGGCCGATTGTGATTCTTTCCATGAGGCATGACCGACTGCACGGGATCACTGCGTTACTTCGGAAAAATTGGCGAGCGCGTCAAAGCTTGACTGCAAGTGTGTTCTTTTTATAGAATTTCTCCAGTTAGCAGTGCCAAAAATACCTATACACGACTTTGTACATTGAAATGTGGTGTTTGAGCACACTATTGTTAGACACTTCAGCTATAACTGAAGGCGTTTGCCAAAACTGATTAATGGAAGGCGTTCAGCCACAGAACAACTTTCACGTTAATAAATAATGCGGCAGGTCATAAGTTCTTGCTTTTCATGCGCTTCTTACCACTGAGAACCGCCTTAATCACAGTAATAGTGCCTTCACTTGAACATGTTTCTCCCCTGGAGAGTTTCAGTACTAACCTTCAAAACCAGGGAAAGGAGAGGCCCTAGGCATTGGAACTTTTGTTATCTGAACTAAAATGTTTTACTTCCAGTCTGATGGTGGAGAAAAAGCTTAGAAAAGAATTTGTTGTGCGCGCTAACAAGTCAAAAACGCATTGATTGAGGCGCTTCAAATAAAATCGAATCACAAAAGTATCAATAGATGGAAAACCCATAATGATTCTGCACCACAGATATACAGTTATTGCAATACAAGGAGTTTCTATATACATGTAATATAACCGGTTTAACCGAAATGACCGATTCATACAATCACAGGCCGCACTTTAAGCGCACGGAACAGATACAATACACGACACAAAATCAATGTTTTCTTAAATAAACGATTATATGTGTTAGCGTTCCGAAAATCAATAAAATTCTCTGCGAGGGGTCAGAACAAAACAAGAAATGTAACCTTTGTTTATTCCCAGTTTGACTTGAAATTTACATTAGACAAACTCTACACTTGTGGTTTAATCAAAAGATATGCATATATATCCAAATTCAAGTGAATTACTTTCAAGATCGGAGGTTCAAATCCTGTGATTTCCTTATCTGGAAATAGAGCCATAAGAAAACAAGTTCATGGGTAAAACTTACTGTAGGTTTGCTAAGCAGATACTTCTATTTTAGACTGCTTAAGATATTTACGTAGTCGGTTCTACCGTAACTGGTGCACTCGATAGCAAGAAGGCTCCAGCTCTGGCCTCTGGCACCGTCGCCGCGTTGGTCAAGGAGATACTTGTATTTTGAACTGAAAAGTTAACATCTAAATTTTAGTTCAGTCAAAAGTTCAGGAACACAAACAGTTTGAAATTCATAAATTGGACTGAGTAGCAGAGATTCCATTTGGTTGAGGGTTCCATTTGTTTTTCGGGTGTTTTTCTGAACAAATGCAACAAAATCATAACCAGTTTAGCTCAGACCTCTCCACAATTCAACATATGGGTTTTGCAACTTAGAATCGAAATGATAACTCTAATTTTTCACAGTGATTTTTTGCATATACATATATTTTTATGTTTGCAAACACGCGCTTTTTAAAAGCAATGTTTACTTCAGCATTTAATTTCGTTAAACTTCAATTACAAATCCATAACAAGTGTAAAACCCTTCCACATGTTGCTTCCGATAAAATTATAGAATTTATTTCGACCTGAATAGTTCAACTTTTTTATTTTTTGTTTTGTTCCTACCAAAAACCTTCATGTATGATTCCGCTCATGGAAGAGGATCTCTATATAATCAAAGTACTTGATACTAGGATATTGTTTGGATAAAATGGGAAAGCAAATGAATGGCTTAAGAACAAAGCCGCGGGGACAATAGAGATTGGGATACCCGTCAGCTGCTCTGTTGATTTCCTGTTCAAATGTCATGATTTCATCTGAGAATTAATGTGTCACTTGATCAATGAGGAGGGAGCTAAAATCTACGGAAATGAGAGCTTTCGTCCAAACAAAAATTTTCAGGCATGGTTCTTTCTCGATAACCATCACAAAAAATAGCAGAGTAAAGATTATATATTCGTTTCTTGACAAACAAAGGACTTCCTCGAATAACAACAAAACAAAAATCATAAAAGAAATCGATTATAGCCTTTATTTCCACGAATACGGGCAACTCAAAATGCTCTCTGATTCTAAAAAGATTATGTGTTAGGTCTTCAGACTCAGTTAAATTCACGATTTTTAATGATATGATACACAAAATCTGCTTAACTTTCGTGAAGAAACTTGGCTTTACGCGTTACGTGCCCTCAAGATGGTCATATAGTTCTACACCAACGCGTGCCGCCCTTATTGTCTTCAAGAATAGAAACAAAACCCTTTTCTCTTCTAATTACAGCTACCTGCGAGCAAAACTTCTGTTCACGGCTTATGATTCTATCTGTAAATTGTTAAAACTCCAAAGACTATTCGGTTGCTATCGGATGGTTTCAGCTAAAGTAAAGCACCAGTCAGTTTTTTACTGATTTCGTATCTCGAAGCACTGGCAAAGAATATCTTTTTTCTTTTATTCAAACTATTTCTTCGAAGGCGAGTATCTAGAGGAGCTAGTAACAGCCTGCTTGGCCGGCGGCCTCCGAACATTTATCGCACGACACGTGTCATATATTTCTATCTCAGCTCTTCGACAGTTTCAATATGAACAAATGACAGGATAAATTTCTTCTTTTGTTCAACATTCAGTTTTTATATGAGAAAATCCACACTTTTTAACCGTTTTTTAATAGATCTCTCGAGCTAGCACGTGGCAACTAAATTTTTAATGAGATTAGCGGTAGTGTTTCGCCATATTTAAGAAAACAGACGTTTGAAAGTCCACTAAAGAGATACAATATACGGCTCTACACGATCAAGCGTTACTGTGTCGGAAAACGAAACGTTTCGACAGTTTTGTTTGACAGGTCGGTAGTTTCATTTTGGAGGTCACCGAAATCGCAAACTGATTCAAACGACAATTAGCAACGGGATTCTATTGAATAATATTATTATATTGACAGAAACACATTATTAGCCTATTGTTACGAAATGCTTTAAACACAATTTAATTGGCAAACCTAAAATGGAAAAGTAAACAAAAATTTCATTCTTAATTATAAGAGCCGGCAGTTGAGGGAAAAATTGTCGAGAATTATTTCTCAAGTTCACCTGCCTAATTGTAGGTTGCGTTTTAATCTGAAAGTTCTGCAATGAGGAGCCGAACTCAAAGTTGCCTGCCATGTGCTCTTAGAGCAAAACACCGCAAGATTTAATTACGATTATGAGAAATTTGTAAATAAATCTACGACAAATCGTCTTTTATAAGTCGCTCGGCTTGTAAACATTTCATCTTGAAACACCAGGTTGACAGAGCACGTCACGTCTTTCATGTAGTTTATGATCTCCTAAATATGGGATAATGTTTGCAATTTATATCGACCAGTTCCTTTCAGAAACTTGAATGTAGTTTGGGTAGCTAACCGATATAAGGCTTAGATTAGTCTGGTGCAGTTTTAATTACTGAATCGAAAAAACCCACCCTAGGTTTTCTTAATTTCGTGACAGACAACAAAGAAAAGTACTAAATCTGATTTTCTGAGAACGCAGAAAAATGCTTTCCAGGAAGCTTCTAAAATCGCGACTTTTTGTTAGCCAATTGATAAAAATGTGTTTTGGGTTTCGGCTTTAGCTCTACGTCTATTGCGAAACTCGCTCTTTCTCTTTTTACGGTTTTTTGCTCGTTCTTAAATATTAATAACATTGAATACAGAAAGATCAATTAGGACAAAGTCTTTTTTAAGGAAACTCTTTTATGAACAGGTTTTGTTTCTCATTTGATCTGGAGGACAAATTATTTTGGGTGCCAGTGACAAAACGCACATTCAAGGAAACAGGTTGAAAAACTCGAAAAGATTCTGGGAGGTAACGAAGTATATTTGTTTTCGTATGTGACAATTAGCTTGCATTCTGCTCCAATTATTTTCCAAGAGAGCGGACAATAAAATTTCCACTGGCGAATCGATTCAGTAATAATTCATTGGCATTGCAACGGAGGAAGAAAAACACTGATTACAGTCGCTAAAGTGAGATTATATCGTTGTTTCTGCGTTTTATGAATTGGCAGCCCCTTTAACTAACCATCTTTGGAACCGGTGGGGCTCCTACGCCTAGCGAAATGGTGATTTTTTCTCCTGTTCTGTCACCACTGGATTTTTCCAAAGATCAATAAACCAGCAATGTGACATAATTAATATTGAAGTGGACAAATGGAATATGTTTATCTCCTTGTGGATCAAGGTGAAATGCACAATGTTGCTTTGTCAGTGAGCACCTTGTGAATTTGCTTTCTAGGCACCGGGCTTGGTAACTGATGTCTTACAAAAGGAATTCACAAGGCAAGAGTGCATTGTTTTACTTGCGAGGGCCCAGTGGATTATGGTATAAAAGGAGGATTCGACGATAAATTGGACAAAACTGAAAACAGGACGCAAGCAACTGCAGTGGTGCGGCTGAATGCAAGGGAGGAAATACAACACAACACTCTTTGAAATTGGTTGAACGATGTCTACGCGGAGCAGAGCACTAATTTCAGTACTATTGCTTGTACAAATGGCAACATCTGTAGATACTGTGGAAATGAATTTCGACGGCTCAAGCTTTGTAACCTATACGTTAAATTCGCCACTAAAATCCGTCAACGACGAGATCTACTTGTTGTTTAGGAGTATCAAGCCTTCAGGTCTTCTATTACATGCCGCTGGAAGCGCAGGTGATTTCGTCACGTTGGAGCTACTTCGAGGAAAACTTAGGTATGTTTTTATTTAAAGTTTCATTTTTATCTAAGTTTATCTTGTAAACTTTGCATTAAATATGTTTGATTAAACTAGTGAAAACTCTACCAAAAAAGGAAGACTAGCCTAAGTTTTGCACCACGGGCATTTGATGAATAGTTGTTTGTTGAAAATTAAGTTGTTAGACAAGAATCATTTCTCCTTTACAAAAACGGATTCTGCAATACGCTAAAATCGATAAGTTTTCACAAAATTGCGGTAATTATGACTAATTTTATGGTTGAATTTAACAAGGATACATACAAATCAAGGTACCAACCAGTAAAACAACTACATTCAGATAAATTTAGGTAAAATACTGAGCTTAGAATTTATTCATTAGTGTTGCCTCTTTCCCGTGGAAACTGAGAAATACAATACTATCTCTGCAACGATTTAGCTTATTCTTATATCAATCAATAAAATCCGCTTCTGACAATTTTTCTCACACTTGGGTTCGTTTCTTTTTGTAAACAATTTCCACATTAGAGTTCCTAAAATCAGAGTTCGCTCAAACCGTCAATATTAGAAACTTGTGTCCACAAAAAATGTAATTTCCGCCCTCTGCAAAATTGCGCACTTTTGCGTTATTTCTGTTTGGTTTAGGCTCATGTTCGTGAGTAAACTGGTCATTGTTTTTACGTGTGCTGGTTGGGAAGAAGTTTGCAATTGTTGAGGTGAACGAAGTTTCAGTATGTTTTGAGCTTTATATAACCATTGATCATGAATGCCACAACCACAACTTTAAAATTCATTGGCGCCATGCAGGCGATTTTAATAACATCATTTAACTTCAGTTCCAGCCAGTACGTTACATCGGACCTTTCCTTCACCTCTGAAATTATATGCTCAGCTTGTCTTTCAATATTCCAAGTAACACCTTATAGAAATGTAGAAAGAAACTGGTCTCCACATTAAAATACAAGGTCGCATGAGCGTCTCTTTTGAACATTGTGCTATTTGCACCTGTGATTAGCTTCTATTGCGCATGCGTGCTTGGATTGTCCATGGTTTGCTCTTGTAAATATAAAATCCATTTTCTATCAGCTTCTTGTTCCCTGTAGAATAATCCTGAAACAATACGTCTCCTAGTTTTCCTTTTGTCTCTAATCTATTGGCTTTTAATGTGCAGTCGATAAATTCGTTACAGAAAAAAGATTTTGGAAATAATCAAAATCTCAGTAGTAGTCCAATTCCAGGTCAAAGTATTAGGTTTCCTGGTGGGTGGCTGTCAAGAATTAGGCAGGGGTTTCAAGTAACCAGATCAATCTTTCTTAAAAAATTTATATCCCAAAACAAAAATAAGAAGACGAGTGGAAATATGAAAGCCTGCAAAACAAAATCTATTTTCAATGCACATCTAACACTTGTCGCCTTCATTCTCGAACTATACGGACCAAGTACATCATCATTCGCAGATATTTATTATAAACTAGTTAGCTACACTCTGTTTTTATACTAAGAACTCCTTATACAGGAATTTTGGGGCTGTGAAAAACGTACTACGAACAAACCTCGGGCTAAGACCAGGAAAGCATATTTTCTATGTATTTCGAAAAAGGAAAATCATTACTAAAATGCAGTAAAATGTCACACTATGTCTTTGGCAAAAAAACGAATCTTGTGTAAAGAGCCAAGTATATTTAGGTGTAACAACCTCAATTGTTAAGTCTTAATAGCACACATCTTAGGTTTCAAACTGATGATCAGTTACAGATTTGCAGGATTTGCCTTCTATTTCAGCAGCATTATACGTGTCTTTTCAGTTTTGATTTGCAAACAAAGGTCGATTCGATGTTGTGAACAGGTTTCAACATGTATAGTGACTCCTTCTTCTTCTTCTTCCAATTATACCACCTCCGTCTCTACAGACGATTCGTGTGGATATGATAGTGCAAGGTATTACATGTATACATTGGTGTAATGGTGAATAGAAAATAAATTACAGGTAAAAATTCAGTGGCAAATAATAGTCAAAAAAGTGTCTTTAGTCACGGTGTAGGTGGGCCCAAAACTCTCTATGAGAACGAATTGAGAACATCGGAAATTAATAGCTTCACACGCTCACCCTAAAATAGACTTCTTGAAGTGTGTCAAAACTTAGTTCGCCGCCAAATAAAAAGAAGAAAACTATTGGACAGCCGCCAAATAAAAAGAAGAAAACTATTGGACAGCCGCCAAATAAAAAGAAGAAAACTATTGCACAGCTAACTTTATTACAGATTTTTTAATAAAGAAGCATTTTATCAATTGGTTAGCCTCCAAAGCAGTCGGCGCCCTATTTCCTTCCGAGGGGCCCCTACAGTTGGTTGGTATAGATAGCCTAATAAAAAAAGAGTTGACAGGAGACGATATCGCTTTGTTCGCCAAACTATTTGCCTGAAATAAAAATTATGAGGTAAAAGATTGCAATGAGCAAACAACGTTGTTTTGAGAGCCCTTCAGGCAAACTAACTGCAAATAAACTGCATCAGTTGATTAAAATTAATGATATTTTTAGCCGGTCAAGTGAATAGGTGAGACAGACGTCAGAAGCTGACCAGTGAATCCTTTGCGTTTTAGACGGTCATTTTGTATCGATTCACTCTGTGTAATATGTAGACGATATTGAGCAAACAATCGAGTGCGTCAGTTGATTTTCCATGAAAAGCCTAGTTAATGTTAGGCAAAGAAAGTCTCTTCATGCAAACACAGATGTATTGATGTCTATAATGCCAAAATGATTTTTGCTAAAACCGCAAGATCTCGTTTGTATTTTTGTTCTTCTCTTATGATCTTGGGGTTCCACTGATATGTTATTCTAATTTTACCAACTGTAGCTCGCAACATCTACAGTTTACATGGTGCTATTTGACTTCAGCTGCAACTCGACTGACAAGTCACACGAGACGAATTTTCCGGGAAAAGACTGATGAAAGTCGAAAGACTGATGAAAGTCGAATAGAGAAGAAGACCACTCATTTTAGTTGGCCACACATTTCGATCGTACGGGTCGTATCTCTGGAGGAATAGTTACGAGGCCGACAATTTGATTGGCAGGAGTAGGGAGGGGGCAGTGGAAAAACGATCTGTGTGTAAATTTTTGTTTTACGTTTTCTCCTGGTTTTTCCATACATAGCTTTAAAAGTTTCGCGGCGTGCACTTTTTGTCGCAAATTCTTCTGGAACCCCCCGTTTCAAAATCGTGTGAGTTAACCCTATTTTGTGCTCTGTCAGCCGCCTGGGGCGGAGACTCTTCCTGCC
>JAOBYH010011123.1:11072-27166 GCA_025403525.1 Umimayanthus kanabou | reverse complement strand
TATTTTCACTCGTTGGCATTTGTTTTGTATTCAGTGCATGTCTAAAGTGTTGTAATCATGCACAGAAATCTTTTAAACCTTTATTCCTCGACTGAGTACGTGAATATATCTGTAATATACGTATACGTATTTCTCTACGTATTATTTGGCTATTTTTTTCCATTCTGAACATGACCAAACCCAATTCTATTATTCAACACTGTGTGTGTGCATGCCATGTAACTAGGTTAACTTTTCAATTATTTCTGTGTTCTTCCTGTCATTCTTCTATTCTAATTATCAACATATGCGTAACTGTAAGGGATACAAATGTTATTGCTGTAATTTTTATTACTAAAATCTGTGTGAAAAAACTCGGTGATTCGATAAATGTCAAGGTACTTGTTCAAATCGGTAACGCCTTAAAACAAGAATATAGCAATTTCAACTAGATTTATGTATGTTTCGATCGCCTTAAATCTCAGATAGCAGTTTAACTCGATTTTGTTAAAAACTCTTTCAGCCATCCAGCTTATAAACGACACACTGCTTAAAACAACTCCAGGCCACCAAATGGGCCTGCATATATAAACTCATACTTATTTGCCACAGTCAACGTTCAAGGAACATCTCAGTGTTGCTTGTTCATTTATTGATGCCCTCTTACCAGCGGAGTTGCCGCGCCCATGCATCTTGCTCAAGACAGCATAGTTGTGTAGGATGATAGTCATACCTACCGCCTACTTTCTGGCATCATCCGCTTTGGTTCCTTCAGTAGGCATGATAGCCGAAACTCAAGTGGATTGAGGGGCTGCTGTTGAGTGTCTATCCTGTTTGTGGAACTCCAACTCATCAGCATGGTATTTCCAAGGAACTGATAGCATCCTGTTATGATTGCCTCAGAAAAAGTGACTCAACTGAAGAGCTCCAAGTGGAACAGTTTTCCTGGAAGGCTTTCGTTGAAAGGAACTGATACAAATCATAGACATGCATTGTCCTAAGAAGATATACTCAAACCACGTATCTTTCTTTATAAGGCATACGAAAAGTTTTGAAGCACATGCATGCCCAGCTAGGAACTTAAATTGGTAATTAACAGTTAAGTATCGTGAGGCAAAACTGTAAGATGCACTTGGATTGTTTCCTTTTATAATGTTTTCTGTTTTTTATCGGATGAAAAACAAATTCTTTTCAGAAACCATGACAACACTTCAAATGAAATAAATCAACTGAAATGTAACTGGTGCGAAAATGGTTGAACCCATTGATAAGGACTGCAAAACCAGATAATCAAATCAAGCGCAAATCAAGCAATCGCACCAGAATCTTTGCTTCAAATCTCAATTTTATGTTGTTTGAAACTTGTTTGTTGACCGACCACAACAAAGCCCATCTGATTAGTCGTCGTCGAGTCTTAGGCGGTGAAGATTTGTCATGTTTATTGTTAAACCGGGGCTTCGCAAGCTCTTTAGTTATGATAGAGATAACGATAGCGGGTAGTTAGGTAAAACATGTTGGTACGACGGTTTATCGATTACTAGCCATGTGGTCTACGATCCTGCTAACGACTGTAGCACGAACGTTTACGATGGCAGGCGATCGTTATCTCAGTTGTATGCGCACTTACCAAATTTCAAAGACCTGCGCAGAGAGACGAAAATAAAATCCACGAAACGGAGGAGGATCAGACTTCGTGGAGAAGATTTTGACACGCGAAGTTTCGTGGAGCGATCTCTCGAGCCGAGAAAAGGTAAGATCCTCAGTTTGCATGTTAGAACTGGAGACATGCTCTTGGCGTATCCTTTGCGAAATGTTCAAGAAATCGATACTGATGTTTGTGCGATAACCTTAGACTAAGTTTAGGTTTTTTAACGAGTTTGTAAAGATGTAGTATTTTCGTACAACAATCGCAGAGATGCCATAAGCCAAACCGAAGGCGAAGAGGTTCGAGGAAGAAGCACTACAGTGTGAGAACTACTCGAAAGAAGTTTCAATCAGAGAAGACTTCTCTCTTATTGTTTAGTCCCCACTTCAGAGCGTTAATACCTCATGTGTTATAAGTGATTTGTAAGTTAGTACATAAAGATCTCTACAACATCTGAATCTTGGTATCAACATAGGCGAAATGTATACACACCAGTGAAGATAAATGTGAGATGTCGATTTCAATCTGATAGGAGCCATTTGATACCCAACGGCCAAAATGTTCAAGCAAAAAATGCCGAGCATTAAACTGCTTCTTGCAGAGCTTTTAGTTTTGTTTTTCTTGCGCAAAAGTCTTCATTTGGTGTTTGTAGGTTATATAGTGAAGAACTGTGAGTGTTGTCTGCTGAATCATTAAATGTACCCCCTTTGACACCTACAAATAATCCCAACGAAACATGTTTTCACTTAGAAATTTTTGTTTCATTTTACAGTTCCGCTGAGCATACGACCTCAAAGATGAGTCTTCGTAACCTATAGACTTAACGTTCAAGATCACTTTTCATTACAAAATAATTTTTTGTAGTTTAGTGCGAGTAACTAAACTGGTCGAATAATTCTGGTGAAAATATTATGCAACGTCTAGTTTGCTTCCATTGCAAGGCACGTATTTATACGATATCACTTGACTTCTTCCCCCCTAGCTAGGATCCACGATTGCATCAAAACTACCAAGATGTAGTGTTTAATAATCGGAAGCGACTGTGGAGCACACCGTTGAAATTGAAATAAACTGAAGCTCAAAGCCATGTTTTTGTGGCAAAGTTACTGGCAACTGTAGCAGGTTTTCTAAATCATATCAACGTGTTATGTTCAATCTTGCCATTTCAAAGATTAGATCACAAATATTCAAAGCACAAACTTCTCAAATCACCCATTACTGAATAAGGCATCAGCTATCGCCGCTGTGGAAAGATTTAAAATCTAAAACGAACTAATTCAGGATACCTTTTCGCATGTTTGTGGCCTAGCATTTATCTAAACTCGCTGTGTTTGGAGAGGTTTTGGACGCGATCCCTTTTGATAAGAGTTCGGTTGACATAACGTTTACTCCGAGTGTATAATTTGGCCGTCTATTTACAAGTTTATCTCGACCTCTGAGGCATCGATTATCGCAATCCTGGTCAAGATTCATTCATTGCCGATCTTTGTGGTCACTTGCTTTGATGCTTTTATATCAGTATTACTTGAAAAACCCCGTATATGATATAACGGGCAAACTTTACCGGGCTGCGTCACAAGAAAAAAGCCGAACTTCGAACCAATATATTGATGTTACTGACACAGAACTGCGAAAATGAAAAAAACAAACATTACTAGTTTATTTTTCCGCAGGATAAGTATGAAAAACAATTTAGTTTTTTTCTTTTCTATTTTGGGCACTCTTCGTTGTGTGATTTTAAGGTTTTCTTGTGAAATTTTGGTGAATTTTGATCCGCGATATTCAATACTGAACAGCTGTGACAAATGCTGTTGGGGTGCGGTCGTTGTTTTGTCTCGAGCAAAGACAAGTTTGGTTTCACAAGAGATGGATACTTGTAAATCTACACATCTATCGACGTATTTTGCTCCAAAATCGAAATTCTGCTTATCCAAAGCTGTTATTATCGAAAATATAGAAAAATTAAATTACGGAATGATTTCTTGATGGATAATTTATACAATTTTATCAACGGAATGTTTCTGGAGACCGATCCAATGTCTTCAGGAAAGTATATTGGGCCAAGTAATTTGGTTTGATGTTGCAAAACACTGGCATAGACCGTTAAAAAGCTGTTGTACTTTCACCTGAACCGGCCAAGTTCTACAATATTTAAAATTTAAGCTAATTCTTAAAATGGAAAATCTGAATTAGAGGCGTTATTAAATTTAGCGGTTTTAGAATCGGCAGATTATCAATCTTGCGATAACGTTTTGCCGGCTGGCTTCAAAGATCCTTTAGCTTTTGCAGTTCTAGCGCATATTTTCATTTTCGCAGTTCGCATCTTTTTGATGGCACTGAGTTTATTGAGAATTACTGAAATAGCTTTAGTTAAGTCTATGATATTTTAGTTTTCTGGGATTTCAACCCATCTTTACTTTATCTACGCCTAAATATACATTAATGGAAAAATAATATGTTTTGAGTAGGAAAAGCTGAGCAGATAAAAGATGACAAACGTGCATATCTGAATGAAATACTGAAGTAAATTTGTCGAGAGGAGTGTTTTTTGTAACAATAACGGACGGTTTGTGACAGTGGGAAGAATTTTCTAAAGTTGAGAACGCTTGAGAATATAAGAAACTAAAACTGATGATATTTGAACCATGTAGTCTGCAAGAAGATTTTTTTAGCAAGCTGTATTTTTGTTGACTTTAAATCGTATGCAAAATATCTGAAGGCGCACTTCAATTCGGCGAACATGGCGCATACAAAAACACAAATATCTTTCCACTGCTTGAAGAAATTTTTGTCCGGCTCAACTGATTTGCGCATATACATTTACGAATCAACTTCAAAAAGCCAACAAACAGCGGAAAACAGAGAATTAAAACAAAAACAGGAAATTCGTGATATTTCTTTCTTTTAACCCACATTTCATTTTAAAATGAAAGAGCTAGATGGAGATAACGCTGATCTAGTGATATCGCAAAATTGGACCACCACTCAAACCCGGGTAATATGGCTTCACTGCCGGAAGTCAACTCATGGTGTGCATATTGTTTGACAAAATCCTTTAAAAAGCCCCAAACACCAGATATCAGATGAAAAATCGGGCTTTCCTCAATTCTTTCATCTGACAATCTTCTTCAAAATGAATAAACGTTTGATCTTATCGTTTTTTCATGTGAACTAAACGAATGCTCTTTTAGGTAAAACAACATGTTTATTCCAAACGCAAATCTAACCAGATTATTTTATAATTTTATGAATTTTCTTTCAGATATCTTCAATTTTTTTCCCCATTGGTCTTGTATCTAACGGGCAAAGCCTGAGATTGATTTTTAATTCAGCTTAATTTAAATCGAAGGACACTGAATTTTTGCCTAATTTTAAGAGCTTTTTCACTTTTCTTTTAGCTGTGTAGATTTAATACGAACTTATTCAGAAACTAATATTATGTTCAAAATAAACAAATTAGAAATTGTGCCTTGTATTGTCATCTTGTTTACTCGAAGCCAATGAGACTCTTAAACACAGAAACTGCCGCGTAAAAGCTAAAATTCCAACTGGATGATCTAGCAAAGGGCTTCTTTGTAAAATACCTTTTTGTTGTTAAGTCAACGAATTGGTCACAGCGGGGTGAAACGAACTTAACAGTTGGCTTGTGTGTAAGAAGCACAGAGGTAGGTATAACAAAAATTTAAAACAACTACCGTTTGTCCAACGCACGCATTTTTTGTGACAAACTTACACCTCTTTGCAGCTGCAAACTTTTCCTATTTTCCAAAGGGATTTATGAGCGCGTCAACTCGGCATTTGTTAAAGTTAAAATGCAGTTAACATAATTTTCTTGTCCATTTGGCATTTGTCAGTTATATAAACATTATCAAAACGGGCAGTTAAAAATGGTCGAATTTTTCTCATATCTATCTTGGCTTAGCTTCAATTTATGAAATCAACTGATGACTTAAAAACAATAAAATGTCCTTGCAACAAAACTAGCTGAGTCATATTGGAGTACTATAATCTATATGAGCCTACCAAATTTGCGGCTTCATTTTACGCTTCATAATTCCTACATGTGTACTGAATGATTGATTACCGCTCGCTCTACATTCCCAGATACTATGAGCTGTCCGAAAATTTACCAGTTAAATGAGTTAGAAAGAATAGAAATATCATTCGGACTTTAAGACAGCGCTTCACGCACGCACACTGTTCAGGTCACACGAAACAATACAACTTACTCAATCAGCTCTGATGGTAATTTGGCCTTTTTTTTCTTTCTTTCATATTTGCTGTATTCTTTGGCTTTCTTCTCAAACAAAAAGAAACAGATAAGAGATATCAAGAACTAAAGCCAGTTCTTACATAATGAGTTACTTTAATGGCTATCGATCGAACATTTATTTTTCTTCTCTCATTGACAGTGCGATCTTAGTTGAATAGAATTTCTCGCTTTATATTATATTGATGGAAGGTCTTCCACTTTGTTTAAATACGGATCTTACTTCGCTTAAATATGAGTAAGGCAGCGCTAAAAACACACGAACGAAATGTTGTCTTACCCTACGAAAGTGAGATTAAATTATATGTTTGTAATCGTCTTACTTTCGTTTATATTTTCTCAGTTATAGCTGCTGAAGATGTTTCTCATATTAACCAGTTTTTCAATTGGCTGATGACAGGATATTTGACACAATAGTATAAAATGTAACTGGAATTACAACCAAACTAACTGGCAAAAATGTCAATTTTTTTTCCCTTGGAAGTGTCATTCTGAGCAAAAAAGAAAACTTTGGTAAGCACTACTGCCATGTAAACTCCGAGCGCGAGGGGAAAACTCAATTAAAATGGCAGGAAATTCTGTAAACAATGGGTGTTAAGATAAGCAAACAACCCGGAATAAAGAGTTTGAGTTGCGTGAGACGGTAAAATCTTGAAAACAGAGTTATTCTCTGCAAGCTTTAATTGGCCAACTTAATGCAGAAATAAAGTGACTCCGCATAGAATTTCAAAAAGCTGTAAATAGTTGCCTTTCTCACTGAATTTGACGGAACTGGTAGACTTGTGTACAAAATTGAGAGTTTTAATTTAGTAAAAACACTTCTTGATGAAACAATACCTTGAAAAAGGCAAGACCCATACATGCAATCTTTCAACGAGCGATTCCTTTCCGGTTTTCCTGTGTCGATAAGAGGCTTTTTACTTTCAAAATGCTGTCTAACTCTAAGTGACTATGTAAGCAGTGGAGAATTCTGTGCTCTCTAAGGCGAACGTGAACAGCATTTTAGCAATTAAAAAACGGGCAAAGTGACTCGAGATTATTTGATTGAAAGCTGAAGCGTTTTCATGAAGTGTCGTTTAAAAGCCTGATGGCACTTTGAATAGCGCAACCAGTGGAATACTGCTGTCACCCATCTGCACTGCCAACAGATCACGTGTTCTGTTTATGCACCGTTTGCACGTTTGTATTTACTAAATCAGCGCACTAAACCAGTTCATTTAGAATTAGTTATTTCACATTATAAATAACGGTCAATTGAATTAATTTATTTTAATGAATGAACCCTTAATTTAAGGCGCCCCGGTGAAAAGAAAGAATTCACTTCAGTCTTGGCTGTCTTCAGGAAAGGAGTAAAATCAAAAAAAGAAAAGATTTCAAACGGCCGTAAGTATAAACCATTTTATTTTTTAGGTTTTATATGATGAGAACAACCAATGGGTTGAAGTGAGATTGAATGTATTCAAGATCAATGCAGCAGCGAAGTTTCTTATCTTATTTGAGGCTATAAACTATTTCGCAATTTTCTAAACTTGACAAATATTGTCTCGTTCATAAAATCTTGAGTGAACGAAAATCAGGTTAAGGACCAATGTCCAACATTTCGATCTGATTTGGATCAGATCATCAAAACTTCTAATCTTTCTCTAGCTAGGACTCAAGTTTTATGTTGTGAAATTTTAAACCCAAAATATCTCGGCAAACATCTCAAGATAAAGTTTAGGTTGTTTTTCAGCTTTCGTCCGTTTAGCCATTTTATACTAACTAGATAAACCGGTGCTATCAAACGATATAAACCGAACCGAATATCAAGCAGAGTGTGATGGAAAGTTGTAAAGTAAAACATTTACAGAGGGCTAATAATTGGGGGTCTACAATATTTTTTTTCTCTCTCGTTCTTTCTGAAAACCAAAAGAAAAACAAAGAAAATCGTAATGATAATCTCTCCATCACACCAAGTATAAAAAAGATAAGTTTTTCGCACGCGCAAGCCAATGAAGAACGTCAAAGTAAACAGACGTTATCTCGGGTATATTTTATCATTGCATTTTTTGAGGAAAGAAAACTGGCGTCATTGAAATAAATCCGTATCATGCCAAGACACCACTGAATACAAATATCTCGATATTAGCCAAATTAATCATCAACAAAATAGAAAGATTTTGTCCTAAGTGTATGCTAAGTGAGTGACTTGATTTTGAATTCTTGGCAAAGTAGCAGATATTCACGAACCATTTCACATTGTGAAACATACTAAATTTCTAATGATTACTAATAAAGGCTCTTATAAAGTTGAAAGAAGATTTCGCCACATGGAACTGTGAACACATTAAAGGTCTATTAGACTGCAATTTTGCCAAATGTACCTCATATTATCACATATGTCACAATGTGACCCTAAACGCGACCGATTCGATAAAGAAAAACATTAATACTGCCTCAAGTTTCATGATGAAACATCACGCCTTTAGATGTAAAACTGTGTATTTCTGTTACTGTACAACGAACTCGACTTGCCTGTTTTCTGGCGATTGAAACACAAAAAGGAAACCGCACCTCCACGTAAAGTTAACCAACATGAAAAATAGTCATGTTAAAACTATTTATAAATGACTGAATGGCGTCGATAGTCTTTGGTGGAACGGAGTAAAATTCAAACAATTTCCAATAAGTTCCATATCAATGTCAGAAGCGCGCGGTTTCTAGTTACCGCAAACCTTCATTAAAATTCGAAATGTTCGAGTAAAGGAAGACTTGATCGAGTCGTGGAGTCACCCAGATGGCGCTAGGATGGCCTCTTTAGATTGTATAAACAAAGTGTTTACAAACTTAGAATTATCTTATTCATTCAGTATTATGCAGTTCTTACAGCAGAATTCCTGGTGCTGTTTTATATTCTAACTAAAATTAAGTTTGCATACACAATTTTTGAAGACGACAGGCTTCTAAAGAAGGCAGATGGAAGATGTTTGTTCGGAACAAAACGATTACTTTTAATCAATTTGTTCGCTGTGTACATTTGTTCTTGAATATTCCTAAGAAGGATTAATTTTTGCTTTGTAAAAACTTATTTTTCTAAAATCTAAGGAACATTTTTTTCTTGTTCAGAAAATGAAAAATTCATATATCAAGTAGACTTAACACTACGCATTTTAAAAGCTGCCGCGAAATTGCTAATTTGTTTTCATCAACTTTTCTAAATTTAGAATGATGCACAAGAAAAGGAATATCATTTGATGTCAGAAAAAAATGACTTTTCGGCAGTTCCTTCATGATTAGAAAGCTAATTTGACAGTCAAGAAACGCGAAACGGTTTTGTATTTAGTTGATTTTGACGCACAAATTACTCCATAACAACAAAATCAAATCACGATCCTTTGAAATAATATTCAATTTCAAAAATTTCAAGATGCTTAAAAAATTATATTGCTTCGCTTCCAGATCTTAAAATGGGCAGAAGTGGGAAGTTTTAATCAGGAAGAAACTTACAAAAGATCGGACATGAGGCAGTTTTAGAAAAGAGTACTGTCATAACTAGTGGTTGCAACTTGACATTATATAATCATAAGTTGGGTTTCCGCAGATTTTGTGTTCTGATTCAACTCCCAAACCCCAGGTCTTGTGTCAACAGAACCCAGGCCAATTTCCGTTTCTAATTGGGTCAAGCGTTGGGCCAAGTTGCTTGTTACGCTTAAATGCAGAACATAGCGTGAAATACAGTTGAATAGTGACCGGCCTTCCAGGCTTTGTTCGGCATTAAAATTACAAGGTTGTTGAAGCCGACGCGCATCTTATGGCGGCAAACCGAGTCAATCAACATACCATGCGAAGCTCAATATGGAACTATGGCGCCAGCTAAACTATGAGAGAACTCTTTCGCCTAGCATCGACTATTAATTTTTACGAGATTCATCACTTTGCGAATTAGCAAAGTTTCTTATCGAAGTTATTTTTATTCGAAATAGCGAGCTGGGAAAGCGAATGCATAGAAAATCATCCGGAGCTTCAAGTATCAAGTACATCTTGCGTGTGTCGTGGTCGGCATTGCAAAAGCATGTGGAGTTTAGACAAAGCACTGAACCCGGCGCCATAACGGCGCCTCATCAAGAAAACCTTATAAATAGCATGTAACATTAGCTTTCACCTCAAAACGGAACACTCGAAAGAAAAAGTTACTTCTTTTGCCCGTCTGTCTACCGTAAGCGCATATCTGTCGTAAGGTGAGTGCATTTTAGCGCCTTTGCAAAATATTAATGAGATTAGAGAGAGACTGTGATGCAAGTTACTACAACGTTGACTCAGTGAAACCTACCTAACGCTACTTGGCACATCGTGCAACTCGTATGTGCACTGATATAGAGCGCCTGGTTAGCCTTTGAAGTAAACACGCTTACTCTCAACCGTGGCTATTAATTTGAAGAAGTAAACTTCCCATAGCGCTGAAAGATACGTTTTAACCTGTTTAATCACGATAGATCAGCGAAAATTGGAGTATCTAAGTTTGCTCACCGGGACATTGATGAGTTTATCTCGATAAGTTAGAAGTCCCTTCAAGAAACAACAACCTGAATTTGTAAATACCTATACATCACTATAGGGGGATATTAAATGTGTCTGCCTTATCATTAAGTGTTTGCGATAATGCAATATCGAATAAGTTTTCATTTCTCGGTTGATTTTGTATGTTTGAAGAAGCGTTGTGTACAAATACATTGACTACGCTACCGAATTGTACATAGAGTGGGTAGTCCAGATTTCAACCGTGATAAATTGCGTGTTGAGATTTTGTCACTTTCTCGCTACTAGCAAACAGCTGCGTCGAACTCGTAAAAGACCTATTATGAAACCATTAGGTCCGTGTTAGTTTGATGGAAGTTCATCATTTATGCATAGATTATCACACTTCGTGGACAAAGACTCTAGCATTAAAATGTAGACCGATTTACATTAGGTTTTCGCAGCCAGTTGCGACTAAACTCTGTTACTTAGAAGTTCGGGTTTCAAAATTAAGAAAACCACGCTTTTTATTGTCTCATCGTTCGTGGTTTTACAGAAACAAAACTCATGTCATTTCCTATTTTTATCAAAGATCAGTAGTAAAAGTCTATGGAAGTCTGTGTTGATTGTTTCAGATCTATTCACTGATCTGTTTTTTTACACATTCGTTGGTGTATAAACTTTATGAGTTTGCAACTGATAGCGAGATAACTTCTTGTTTGAAAAGCAAAACGGAGAATAATGCTTACTAAAATCCACCAAATACTGTGCGACATCTGACAGAACTCATATGTCTTCATAAAAATTATAAAAGTGGGTTTACTAGATTCAATTATCTCAAAATTGGGCTGGAAAACCGCAGTTATCAAAAATTAATGTTCCGCTAAAACCTTTCAATCAATGGAACAATGGTTCAGAGCTTATCAAAGAGAGATGCAAACACAGTTCGCCTTCACACCTCAACCAAATCAAAGGGGAGGGAAAGATTCTCACTTGAAACAATCATATCAGTACTAGATTTGTTCAAATATTGAGAAATATTTATCCTTCTCCTGTTTAAGCAAACACTCATTATCATCTCATCAGAAAGCTGTTGTGTTCCCGCACAGGGAGAAAAACTTCGAGACAATACAGCATTAATTATTTAGCTTTCAATTTAGAGATAAATTCTGGGGTTGCAAACCAACACATCGTTTCATATGCCCGACCTCTTACGTCTAAACATCTCGGTGCAGAGACGACGAGCAGGTAAGAGTGAAGTCCGCTGCAGCAAAGGTCGTACCTCGCAGGTCACGACCGTCCTAGGTTCACAACCTATCAACTCGTATCAAACGTAGATCCAAAAATGTGATAATTATACAATTATCGATTTTAGATAGAATGATTGATAAGTAGTGCGAAGTCCCAGCCACTCGGTCTATGCTATGAGGTGGGCCGAGAAGCGTGGCGAGTTCTGAAATCTAATGGTATTTCCGGTTTCCTTGCTTGATCCGATTTGAGGCTCTATCGCCTCACAAAAAAGCTCTCCTCTCGGATCCCTTCTCCTATCTTTGTTTTGAGTTCTTATCGCAAAGTAAATAAACGAAAAGTGGTGGGATTGACGAGAGGCGAAAACAGCACTCATTCTTTCGTTTACTGGCCAGCAATCAAAGACACCGCCAATAGACTATATGTCGCCTCTCTGACCTTCCAAGCATTTTCCCATTAAACAAAAATGTGTTTCTTTGCAGTTTCTCGGACAGGAGTGGTAGCAAATTACATGCTGTACTGAAATGTCTTCCCTAAATCTTACTCCGGCTTCCACAGTTCACTCCTTGGGCGTATGAGGCTCGATAGAAATAGATCAGTATTTTGTCCCCTCGGTTCTGTTTGTCCACTGCAAAGATGAGCACGCGGATTGAATTAACAGCCTTAAACCATGACGATTAAAAACAAAAGACAAAGTGTTTTCGAGAAGAGTTTCCGCAAATATAGGCAAGAATAATAGTCCATAGATGCAGACCGTTTTTGGATCTAAACAAGAGAACGCTTTCCTTTTGTGTTCACTTGACTTCATGCAGGCAAGTTAATGTTTCCTAATAGCGAAAACTGCCCTTTCAAAATTGGTACTAACAAGCGTCGACTCCTTGATAAACAGATTACTTCTTCAGTATCGTGCACGTTTTCATCAGCACACGATTCGTAGCGCCTCGACTCTCCATAATTGCAGGGTTTCAAGGGACAATAAACAATAAAATAGATAATTTGAAGGATGACAAGAGACTCTGGGTTTTGCATTTATCATTTACACGCTTGACTCTTTGTTTTCTTGGCGTTTTCGAGTGGCTAAGGTTGGTTGGCTAAACTTGACAAGTGCACGTATTCGTGCCGACTCTGCCCATATAACGTCTTCTGTTCTGTTTGGCACAGTTGCAAGACTGACTCTTTAAACAGACTCGAACTGCAGCAAACAAACAACCGAAAGATTCTAAAAGGAGGTGCTAAGCTACCTGCTCAACTGTAAAGGTAAATTTGTAGTTAAGTCACGGAAATTGAAGAGGAGGAAATTTGGACAAACGACATGCTAATTTGAAGGGCTACACTTAAAGGCCATCTTCTTGTTTGTATAGATCCGTGCACGTTCGTTTAATCCACTACCATTGCGAAACTGTTGAGATTCACAGCAGCAAATTCAAGGTTGTTTTCCCTACAAAGCCTAAGGCCTGAATTAAACGACCTAAAAACAATAACGGCTCCTGAACGGAAATTGCCATAGTTTGAACCAAACTCCTAAGTTTTACACTGACCGGAGTGCATCGCATTCGTTTTTCTTCTTAACGTTTTCTCAAAAACTCTCGGAATCAAGGACAACTGATCAGTGAATAGTTTACTTCAAACCTGTTTATCGCAAGATATCGAAAACTTTATCAGTGGAAAACTTATAGTTTACATGCTTCAATGAGTCTCGAATAATAAACTTCGAAAACGGTGAAATTGACTGCATAGATAAGGCGATTCGAGTACAATGACAAAGTTTCCGTCGAAGACTAGTTTCTGATAAGAGCGAGTGAGAAACCGAGGATAATTATATGAATTGAAGGATGCTGTAGGACATGTTTAAGTGCTTAAGTCCTTTTGCTTGCATCTTCTTTATTAAGACGGTTGTTAGTATTGATGCAACTGATAGTGGTTAGAGAGAGACATGCCAATATAACCTCCATCATTCGAGTAACGCGGCCCCACAGCTAACTCAAAAAATCTAGACACTAATTTTTACTATTGTTATGCTAATAAATGCCTTGTCGAAAATGGCGACTTATCTCTTCCAGCTCTTGTTTTATAATAAAAAAAGCTACTTCAAATTCGATTACGAATGGTATCATTTCTGCTAACTATTGTGAAATTGGCCGAGATTTGTTCACTGTTGATAACTACCCAACACTGAACAAATACTGGAAAGATACCTCCCATAAATTTGTCAGTTAATTTGACTGTTTGTATCCAGAAAAGATATGTTCAACCATTAGAATGTAGATAAATGTAGAATAGGAAGTTTTTGTTTCCTTAAATCAAAAGTTTCCCGGTTGAATTTAAGAACAAACCCGGCTTTTCACAGTGTCAAAACCACAATCCACATTTAAAACACTTTGTAGAGGGAACAGCTCGAAGAACTGCTAATCTCCTTTGCTCAGTCCAAGATCTATTAGGTGAGACAATCTTGATATGTTTTCTTTTTGTAGACATTTCCTTAATTCGTTGTCCTTTAGAAATTCACAGATTTTGCTAAATGAAATTTACAAAGGTTTTAGCTCAAAACAATAAATTTCGGTAATTTTAAACATAACTCCTCTATTCGAATTTCCGCCCCAAATTCTATATATGTTCAACCCTTCCGAAACAATGCCCCTTTTAAATAGCTATCTGGGCATAACTTCTAATAGGTTTTTAGAACTAAAACAATGAACGTCTTTCATATTCAGAAATTTTCAGTTTGAGTTTAAAATGATATAGGTTTGCTGCACATTGAGCAGATGGTAATTAGAATAAGTTGTGCTGTGATTTTGGCGCACACGTCAAACTCGCGACCATCTGAATGAATTCTTTGATACTGATGAAAACCTCCCAAGCGCCTTTTGACGGAGAACCTCCCACTTTCTATATTTACCATATTCTCTCGAATTTGATTTCCTTTCTCATTGTGTTGCGGTTTTGTAAAACGCTTAAACTCTGTCAGCGAAAACTACGGGAGGACCATCGAAGCTCTGTTTTGTGTCAGAGTGAATGATATAACGTGCAAACTGATGACCGAAAATTAGCCCATTCTATGACATAGCTCTCTACCTACCGCGGTGATAAAGTCTCTGCTTGAAACCATGTTCTTTCCTGTGAGGAAATTCTTGACTTGATTGCTTTTAAACAGCGATATAATTAGAAAGAATTTTCTTGGCCGGCGTTAATTTTTTCGACTACGTAGTCGTAGTCTAAAATCATCAAAATGTTTTGAAAATAATTTTGCAATGGCTTGAAGGCCAAACAAAAGATTAAGCTTTCTGTCCGTCAACTATCACCTATAATTTATTGTCTGGACTTTCTTGGGCCCCTGCAAGTTTCCTGGCCAGTCAAGTCCAGTCTAATCAAGTTAACGAAATGCAGGTATAGAAATATTGATTCCAGGAAGTTTTGACTTAACGAGAGACGCAAGCACTTCATTCTCTGCATGTTATCCTACTTTATCAGCAAATTTCCTATTATCGGTGTATCAACGCCAAAAGCAAAGTAAAACTTTGATCCGCTCTATAGCTTGCAGAAAATTAAGACGATATACTTGATTTCGATTAAGATTTGCACTTCAAACATTTCATCCGTGCAATATGCGTTCAAGATAGCACACTATCTGATCAAAATTAAGGTGGTTTCCTGTCGAAAACATTTCAAATTTTCACTTTGTTTTACAGTTTGGAGAAACTTTTCCCCTGTGTCTATGACACCAAAACTGAAATAATTCCTGCTCACAGTTTGGGGGCGGTGATAAAGTTTTATCAAGTCTTTTCCGGAGATTCCGTTTCTCAAAACAAGTCAAAATCTGTAGTAAACATAGGGTCTGTTTGAAAATCAGGAAAGACATCACGCATCAAGCGATTACATGTTAGATTTCATCACCAGAACAGTATGTACACACGCCAAAAGAACTGAGTGTTTTACTGATAACCCTTTCCTCCTGAAGTTATCTCTAGGCAGGCTTTGCATTTATGTTTAAGAACAGAGACTCCGTCCATCTGTAACAAAAGATATGGTTAATTCAACTGTTCAGGTGCTGTGGCTGTACAGAGAGTACAGTTTGTTTGTTCGGGCGCTGTAGTAGCATTCAAACGGAACGAGTCTGAGTCCGCGAACCACTTAAACGCAAAGCAAATAGTTTCTCTTCAAAATGAGCTCCTTTCTTCAAAGCCACTCAAGATCATGCATCATGGGAAACCTCTGTCCACTGGTATACTTCAAAGAAAAATTGCTAAACTTGGGCACGACTCCCGGTAAATACTTTCCATTTTTATTTTGTGTTTTTAGTTACAGTAGCGGTGTTTTGCGCTATTGTTGTACCCCAAATGACTTGCACAATTTAGAGACGTTTACGAAAAAGAAATCCCTTTAAGGCTTAGTGGTGATAAGACTATTGAAACAAAGACAGAAAATAGACACCAGTCGGCAACTAAATTAAAAGCTAAAGTA
>JAOBYH010011012.1:0-12867 GCA_025403525.1 Umimayanthus kanabou | reverse complement strand
TATTTATTTATTTATTTATTTATTTATTTATTTATTTATTTATTTATTTACTTAGAAACTTGACTCAAACCCAGAGTTCTTTTCGTTCTGGATATATACCGTAGAATCCCTTGTTAGAGCCCTGGGCTCTAATACTTTCATGAGGGGTTTTTGGTTGGCTCACAAACGGAAGGAGGGGCTTATTTCCGGGGGGGGGTATAAAAAAATTTGGAACGAGTAGACACTATCTGAGAATAGCTTATAGGCGAATCTTTCCTGACGTCACTGTTTACATTTTGCTTCATTAGCAAACGCACTTACCAGGAGAAATAATCCAGCTAGATAAGAACTGAATTGAGAACCTAAAAAAGCCTTTCAAACTTACTTATCAAAAAAAAGTTGCAGCTTTTTACGTTCAGTTTTTTGGAACTTCTCTCTACGGAGCCTTAATATGTTAATACCTAATATTAGCGTCACCTTAATGCAGGTCCAGCACCTCACCCAAATAAGTATAGAGCTTCACGTACGGACCCGCCGTGACCTAAGACCAGACCCTGAATATGACCCTATCTGTGCAATATTCTACCATATCGTCACCGACACGCCCACAGTGACCGGAAGTAGTCATGTGTCTGGCATCCTGTGTGTCGATAGTGAATCAGCGACACTGCCTCGAGGTGCTCGGAGTCCTGGGACCGACTCTCTGGCAAGTACGTCCGGGAGAGGTACTGAGGCACTGGGGGAAAGTCGTACGGCTGTTGGTGAATCAGCAAATGCAGGTTGTGATCTATCGGCGACCTCTGCTCCTTCCACACGTGATATATCCAGAAATGCGTCAACATCGGGTAATGTCCGCCTAGAAAAGAAATTGTAGAACATGGAATTTATTTTGCTAGTTTTTTGGATTCAGATTATTGCTGGAAATGTTGATTCGTTCTAAGAGCTGTTGGAAGGTGGAACTTCGTGCTTACAGAGCTTCAAGACAAGGCCCGCCATAGGGGTGGGGGTGGGGGGAGTTAGAACTTCGCTGTAGCGCACATAGAACATTCCATGAATTAAGCGCGCTACAAAAAATTATTATTTTTATTATTACTATTGTTTTATATTATTATTATTATTATTATTATAAATATTGGTTTTCTTTGTATGGGGGACTACTCTAAAGTATACGTACGTGTTTAGTCCTGACAAAACTTTTCATTTTATCCGGTTCAGTTTTTTTATTTTGTTTTTACAAGGTACAAATCTTGTACGACCCTTCCATATTCCCCATCAATCTGTTCAAGATTATGTCTTCAGGCCCGAAAACTATTCTGACTTTATCTGTTAGTTCTGTTTTTCCACCAGCTACAAGTCTGATACGACCCTTCCATATCACCGATTACTCGGTTTAAAACATTTCTTGTGGCCCGAAAACTATTCATTTTATTTGTTCGTTCTGTTTTTCCACCAGCTACAAGTTCAGTACGACCCTTCCATATCACCGATTACTTGGTTTGAAAACATATCTTGAGGCCCGAAACCTTTTCACTTTATTTATTTGCTTCTGTTTTTTCCACCAGTTACGAATGTGGTATGACCCTTCCATATGACCAAATACTCGGCTCAAGACATGTCTTGAGGCCCGAAAACTATTCACTTTATTTATTTGTTGCTGTTTCTCCACCAGCTGCGAATCTGGTACGATCCTTCAATATTACCCAATACTCGGCTCGAAAAATTGTCTTGTGGCTGAAAACTATTAATTTTGTCTTTTTATTCGTGGTTTTTCACCAGTTACGAGTTTGATACTACCCTTCCATATTCCTCATCACTCAGCTCAAAAACACATCTTGAGGCCTGTAGACCATTCACATTATCTGCCTGTTCCTGTTCGTTAACCAGCTACAAGCCCAGCACGCACCCCGGAAACACCCAGAAGACCACTGCTTACCCGATCTGGGGTCACGAGCTGCGAAGTGCAGTATGTGGCTGATGAGAAAGAGCTGTTCAGTGCTCTAGAACAGTTGATCCACACGTGGGACCCTGATATCCTCATCGGGTATGAAGTCCAGATGCTCTCCTGGGGGTACCTTTTCCAAAGGGCCAAAGAACACGATAAGGACCTTGCAAAAGAGCTCTCTCGTGTCAAGGGCCGTTCCAGCCATAGCAATATGGACCCCGCTAAGGACCAGTGGGGAGCGAGACACACTTCAGAGATCAGTATTCCTGGCAGGATCATGTTAAACGTTTGGAGGCTTATGAGACATGAGGTGTGTAGACAGTATTTTCAAATGATGAGTGGCGAAATTCTCATTACTTATTACGTTTGGAGGCTTATGGAGACATGAGGTGTGTAGACAGTATGTTGAAATGATGAGTGGTGAAATTCTCATTACTTATTACGTTTGGAGGCTTGTGAGACATGAGGTGTGTAGACAGTATTTTCAAATGATGAGCAGCGAAATTCTCAATACTTATGTCTATATATTTCTTGCTAGGAGGTTGGGAGACATGAGGTGGGTAGACAGTATTTTCAAATTATGAGTGACGATATTATCATTACTTATGATAATAATAATAACTTTATTTTAAAAGGGCAACACTATCACATAGATAATTTAAAATGGCCCTTAAAATACAAACGATAACAGTATTTAGCATACTCTACACAATTATACTACACACTATCCCCATCCCCGTCCCTAACGCCCAAAACGCCTTAAAAATATCCTTTCCCCTCTTCCCTCTCGCAAAAAGGAAATATAAATATTTTAAGAGGTAAAAGAGTGAAAATGTGATTTAAACAATTAAAGTACATTTGATATAGAATAACAGGAAAGGACTGGCAGAAACTGGATGGGACGGACGGGCAAGTTACTGTACAGGGTTTCTTAGATGAACTAAAAGACTACGTTTAAAGGAGGAAGGGGATGTAGACGACTTGACAGCGATAGTTAGTGGGTTCCATAGTTTCCTCCATATATTTTCCATTAATAGGCTGGAAGAATTTTATATTTCATCTAAGGGAATTTGGAGCGAATGATCAATTTTCGTATTCTCGAAACCATTTAACCTGTTTTATATTTATACTGTGAGGAAAAAATATATGTTGATAAACTAAAAAAAAGGTTTTGAGGAAAAGCTGCACAGTTTCAGTTCACTAACTGACATTTCGTTGTTCCAGTATGGTATTCTAGTATATCTAACATTTTAAAACTGGGCTGGTTGGCCATTAGATACAATAGAGACTAACTTATCCAAGATAATATGCAAGGCCTTGTACAATGAGGACTGGCCATCCTACCTTAAACTTGAACTACGTAAACCTGTTCGTGACTATAGATCTTCCAATGAACCGAACCTTGTTGTCCCCACTTGTTCTGGGACCTTTCAGGACTGTGCCGCTAACCTTTTTAACAGCTTGCCGAAAGAATTACAAACTGTACTGACCCTTCGACTTTTACTCGTAAATGTAAAGGCTACGTTATTACATGATATTAAGAAAGTATGATGACAACGTCCTCAAAATTAGAGAACGATTCTATTAACGCGGATTTGCAAAAAGTAGTGTTTATGTACATTTAATTAACGCGGTTTTCCCAGATTTAGGAGTTTATATCGTTTTAACTGAATTAACGCGGTTTTGACACACTGTTACATTCTTAGTTTTCATTTCTCTGCACTTTTTAGCAAAAAATAACAGCAACAAAGTCAGTAAACACAACTCGAATATTGAATTCCATATTCGTAAAAATAACAAATAACGTTTCTGACTGGCACCGCTATATCCATCCATCCATCTGCCATCTTTCCACCCATTCAGTTCATTGATTGGATTATCATTTACAGTATTTCCTGTCGGTCATGTTCCTATTGAGCTAAGTCGCTACATTTGGTATGTCCTGAAGAGACGTACCATCGTAAGAGGCGAAGTAAAATCAGTTAGACAAAAAGCCGTCGCCTCTAATTCAAAGTGGTCTTGAAATTCCAATTGAAGTAAAATTAGAGTGGGAGAAACTGAGGGCAATGAATATTTTGAGAGACAAGGTTGACGAAGTTGGCTATCCAGTCGGTGATGAACAATACCCTGATGAATCAAAAGAAATTCTCAAGTACATTTTCTCCGACTCTGAAGATTCGGTTCCCAGTAATGAATCAGATGACGAAGAAGCGATTGAAGTCCTTGAAGAAGAGTCAAATGACATTATAGTTATATCGTAATTTTCAGTACAAAAAAGGGGTTTCAAAATAACAATGGTTTAAAATTATCTGATTTTAATTAAAAATTGCAACAATTAATTGGTGACTTAATTAACGCGATTTTTCAAAAACCGCGGTAATTAAATGCTTTTTTAGTTTCCTGTAATAAGGTACTTTTTATTCGCCGCTAAGGCTAATTTAGATTTATGAGTGATATACACAGTTGACGTACATGCATATATTTATAGCCACCTTTTTAAACTGTTGTTGTATTGTAGTTTTAGTTTTATTATATTTAGTATATAGAAGAGCTACCCAGTGGAATGGTAATAAATAGTTATTACTATTATTATTATTATTATTATTATTATTACTACTACTACTACTTTTATTGATATTGTTACAATATTAATGTTATTGTTGCAGTGTAAAACGTTTGGACGCCACGTCCCTAAATAAACGTACATAGGGCGCGAACGTAGCCTATGACGCCTGTCTTAAAATACCTGTACTCAAAAAATAAAATCATTGATACACATCTTAAAACTCGTCGTTAATACATTTAACGGCTGTCACTATAAAATTAAAAGAATGGAAACTTTATTAAAATACTATCCAATAAAAGATTACAGCCTCTATAAAAATTAAAATTACAATTCATTGATAAAAATATGTTTCAAAATGTTAAAAACCCTGGGCTTGGGTTAAAAATATTCCATATAATGCTTTTTTTAAAAAAAACATGTCTAATCAATCTTGCCAATCACATTTGAAATTTCTGCCCCGTTAACGTCATTGTTCAGCTGGTGCCTGATTGCCCTTGAGCCCCTTACACACAAAACAGCAGATCTTGGAAGATTAAAAGACAGTTTAACTCTGACCCAATGAATTACAATACTATACTCCAGCTGTTTCTTCTCTGATAGCTTCAGTGCTAGATCGGCTAGAAATCGCTCGGCTTCTCTGCCGCTTCCCCCATATGATGAAAAAACAAGAGGGCTGAAGGAGCCATGTTCGACTTCAATAACTCTCTGATTGTAGTGGCGTTTTTTCTCGTTTTCATTGTCACTATAAAATTCTAAAGCCACATCAGAACTTTTAAAACTTGAGCAATGTTCAAACTGTGTGACAGGATCAGTTTCTGCATCCACCTCAGCACCGATCTGGATCGCTGTCCGACAAGGTCTTTCATTGTCTCTTCAAGTTTCACCGACCATCCTCCAAGCACATCAATATTAATTAGTATGTTAAACTGCTTCACCTTGTACCCGGGATATTGCTGTTTAAGCTCCCATCTTTTAGGACCGTACTTGGTTGTCTGCTCTGCGTCTTTAATCGCTCTGTTATCCATCCACGGGCAGCTCATCTCAATCACCGCGACCAGTTTATTATTATTATTATTATTATCATTATCATTACCATTACCATTACCATTATCATTATCATTATCATTATCATTATTTTTATCATTATTATTATTTAACTTCTTAGGTGACGTTAAACGTGTACTCGTTCGAGAACGTTGCTTTCCACGTGCTTCACGAGCGAGTTCCTCTGTTCACGTACCGAACGCTGTCGGACTGGTGGGACCACAAGACTGGACTTCACAGGTGGAGGACCGTGGATCACTATTTACGCCGTTGCCGTGGAAACGTCCAGTTGCTCCAGCAAGTTGATTTTGTTGGGAAGACAAGCGAGCTCGCAAGGCTGTTTGGGATACTGTTCTATTCTGTAATTTCACGTGGGTCGCAGGTAAAGTACAGGACTCGTTCTAAAACAGTTTTGTCACTGGCAACTGCTTGCTAGCAACCTTTTCACTAGCAAAACGCCCAAGGTCACTAGCAAATATTTAAAAGGCTACAATTTGGCCAATCCCCTTTTTGTTATACTTTGATAAAACTGTTCCCAGGTCTCTTTCTCATTTTGTTTAAACACGGAGCGAGCCTATAACTGAAGGCTGAGGGTCTCAGCCTGTCAATCATTAATATTTTCAAAGCATTTCATTGGTTAAAAACAATGAGAGTTAGGCAGAGGAGAGCCAAGCTCACTACTGAATGTCGCTGTGGCTTCGCCAGCGAAAAGTGATTTTATGTTGTGAGACCTTTTTAATTATTGCCGAGCTGACTTACAGTCTCGCTTATCTGATGATTATCTCGTCAATTCCTTCGATACGTGACTTTGTTTACATCACTTTCGCTCAAAAAATTCTTTTAACTGTCGATGCATGCATGGTTTACACTCGATCTGCAAAACCTGTGACAATATATACATGCGTGGGCGTATGTCCAAAACCGCGCGAAATATTAACGACGCTTGGCATTGTATGAATTTCACCTTGACATTTGCTTGAAACATTGCCGTCTGGTTTTTAAAAATCCATTTTCACGCCTTTTAAAAACCGGAAATGAGTTGTGTTCAAACTTCGAAAGTTCTGAGATCCGAAGAGCAGTTTCATCGATCGCCAGTTGTGTGCAAGAACAGCAACTGTGTGTAATAGTCTACCACCGCAGCAGTTCGGCTTCTGCTCTCAGCCAGAACGCCAGTAATATAGCTGAATATGAAATGAAAATAAATCTCTATGTTTTAAGACACTTAATTTGCGTTGTGTTTCAGTAAAAAAAATGTCCTGAACATAGATAAATACGCATAGGTTAAGCACTACACAAACGTTAACTTTATTTGTTTCAATGACTGAACGACCGTGTGCATCCTCCATTTTTTGTTTCCGTTAATTAAATAACTCAAAAGGGGGCGTGGCTTAGCCTTTTATAGGCTCGCTCCGTGTTTAAGTACAATTTAACACAAACTTAATTAACAGTCTTAAATTGTAAACAAGTCACAAACAATGCTTTTTGCAATGGTAAACAATCTGAAGAAAAACACACAGAAAACTTGTAAGTTTTCTATTGACAAAATGATCATTAATTCATTTGTCATTAAGTTTCACACAACGTAAACAACTTGCACTATGCAGATTAATTTGGAAATGTTTGCAGGTCTTTTCTTATCCAAGATAGAGTATTGGGGCAACAGTTGCTAGTAATTATGGAATGCAAGTTTATGCCTTTGTTCTTTTCTGGCTCATGGGGGAATCTTACTTTGGGAGTACGTCTTTACCTTGTCATTTTCGAATTTCAAGCACTTTTCAAGAATCAGTCTAGCTCTGCCAGCTTAGGTACAATTCAATTTTGGAGCCCAATTATCATTGTTGTTTTACCTTTCATTGATGTAGTATCGAGTGGAGTCGATGATGCTAAGGATCGCCAAACCCATGAACTATGTGGCGGTGTCACCCAGCGTTCAGCAGCGGGGGCAGTAAGTGAACTTTTAAGCATCTTAATTTATTAAAGTTCTCAATAAATATTAGACTATATGTTGCTATGTGTGACCCAGTGTTTATATGTAATCGTGCAGGTTTTTGCGCCATTCGGGAAAATATTAGGCGAGTTTGGTCGAGCCATGGTTTGTATATTGGTGGGACCGCAGGTCGAGCCAAAACACCCATGGCGAGAAAAGCCTGCATGGTTACATGTTTATCATCCACGACCAAAAATATGTTTTCGAAACCAAAAGTCTCTCGACTTAAGAAACTTCATTCATGCGTGAACGCACGCACCAGTTTCCCGCGCTTGGGAGAATGCACTTCTTCAAATGATAAGTTTTGGCGGGAATTTGTAATGAATGCGTGTGTCGCTTCGTTTTCTCCCCTTTTAATTTTCTGTGAAGCGATACAATGATTTAACGCTGATTGAAAATTTACTTTTGCATCTGAGAAACCAAACTGTCTGTGATTTCGTCTGAAATCATGACACTGTCACGATTTCGTGAAAAATCACGACAGTAATCTGGCCTGTGATTATCTGGAATAATTTTCAGGGATGACAATTAATATAATCAACTTTTAAGTTGAAACTTTGTTTTATGTCATGTAGTATAATATCAGCAGTTGGATTTTAGGGGAAAAGCATTTGGAGTCAAACGAGCATGAGAGTTGTATGAGAGTTGAGTGAGCAGATTTGGATGAGAGATTTGTTCAACTCTCATTCGTGCGGTCAAATGAGGATGAGAGTAGATGGGAGTTGAGTGAGCACATTTGGATGAGAGATTTGTATACAGCTTTTAGTTATGGTAGAAACATTGTTATTAGTGTTTCCACCTGAAGGAATTTATTGTATATACTTAAAGATATATTTAACAATTATTCCTCGAATTCAAGGTGAATAGTGGAATATATTCTGCGGCGAGGTGGACATTTTTCACTAGGTACCGACACTGAGGGAATAATTGTTTTAGTATAAATCCAACAAGTGAATATCACTTTCGGCAAAAATAATTTATTTTCATTTGAATAAGTTCAAAAAAGCGCAGACAAAAACGTCCGACGTCCGCGCGCGGATGCTAAAAAGTGAATATGGATGAATATTTACGTCTTTTTTTGACCAATAATAGCGCGCGAAAAGTGGTATTCACTTGTTGGATTTATACTAATACCCGATATTGTAACCTAAACTGTGACTAACTCATATTTTCATTCCACTATTTGGTTAAATAATGTTTTTTGTTTCATGTAGAATGCACGCCCCAGAATGCATTGCGCTCGTGATGGAGCCTGAGTCCCAGTTCTATAGTAATCCCGTCTTGGTGCTGGACTTCCAGTCTCTGTACCCATCGGTGATCATCGCATACAACTACTGCTTCTCCACGTGTCTTGGGAGGGTGTCCTGTCTTTCAGAGTGAGTTTACCAACAGTATATAGTGACCAGGTGTCGGTTTTTGGTGATCGGGTGTGAGTCTTTGTCAACTACTGCTTTTTCACGTGTCTATTGCATGGAAACGATTTCAGAAACAGTCAGTGAGTGCAATGTACATGATCATTACTATTTATCAAAGGTTGTTTTTGTAGAGTGCCCTGCTATTAGGGAAGTTATTAGCTAAAAAGCCATGAAGTAAACTACGACATGACAATTTCTTCAGTGGTTTATCATCGATCAGATGAAACTATAGTCTTTGCGCGAAGACGCCATGACATTCTGTTAGCTAGTTTATCTAAGTACGGGGCTCATCTTATTTACTTTTTAATTCATAGGTTTGGCGAGTTCAAGTTTGGTGCCACATCTCTGTCCGTTCCTGCTAGCACGCTGAAGGTAAAAATTATCATTCACTGAGTTGCAGTTTTTTGCAGTATATTTCTTTTATTCTTGAAGTATATATAAGGCAGTATAGAACTCGCATAAGGGTACAGTCAACTCAAATATTGTTTTATCTGAGCAATCGAGCTGCCTAAATTTAGTCGAACTGGTCATAAAGTTATTCTTAAGGGTCCTTTCGTATCATCTGACAACCCAGCTGTCGTCCAAATCTCACGACTGCCATGTTGTTTGTAATTACAAGTACAATGTGCTGTTTCTATATCAAGTGAAATTTGAGTTTTTGTTCAATATACTTGTTACATTTACAGAGGCTGGAAGATGACATTCACATTTCTCCTAATGGTGTCGCGTTCGTGAAGTCCAGTGTTAGGAAAGGTGTCGTGCCCAGGTATGGACAATGTTTCAAGTGTTTATTTTCATTAAAGTACGAGAAAACACACCCATATATTTCTCCGTTGGTTTGTGGAAGACAATGTTGTTTCACAAAAGGCTTTGTAAGGTATCTACTTGAATAACGCTAACTACGATAATGTTTTGTTATGCGTTTAGGATGTTGGAGGAGATTCTGAAGACGCGAGTTATGGTGAAGACATCCATGAAGCGATATAAGGATGACAAGGCAAGTTTTCCAACAGAAACTCATAAATGGACTTTCGGCTCTTAGCAACGTGTTACCTTAAAATGATGCGTTGAAACTCCTTTTTTCTCCATCTGTCTCCAAATACCAGTCCTCTGAATCCGGCACTTGTCCGATATCATATTAGATCGTGAGGGATTCTCACCATGAAAACTGTACTTGTTGACGTCACAGTCTTGACAAACTCCATGTATGCCCAACAAAGGATCCCGTCAATTGTCAGGACTGTGACGTCAAAGTAGATGGCGCTCAAAAGTGTCGACATTACAAATTGAGCGAAGCTCAACCGGAAGAGAGTTACACATCTTTCGAGCAGGAAGGGAGAAAGCCCTGTCTCCGAGGTTATTAGAAGGAGTAACAGACAATACACTACTTTCGAATTACGCTTCAGTTCCCGCGAACATTAACCTGAAGTCGAGGCTAGTGCTGTGTTATGCAATACATTTGTTGTATTTTCTCGCACAGCACTAGCGTCGACCGGCTTCAGGATATTGTTCGCAGTGGTCAATTCAAAGTTGTTTTACTGACCCGTAACCCGGAGGTTCGAAGTTCGAGTCCTCTGCCTGCCGGTCACGCTGGTGTAAATAACCTTCTGGCCAGCTTTCCAGCCAGTTGGGATTTTTAGCCCTTAAAATTGTTGATGTTACCATGGCACTGTTACAGCACAAGTTACAGTAATATTTATCAAACATAAACATATATATTACGACTGCCAAAAGGGTTGGACACGAACAAAAATATAAAATATTTAACATTAAAAAAATAAACTTATTTATTTTTGTTAGTTGAGTACAGTACAACCATGTGCATTCTCATTGTTCCAAAGCTACCAGCAACAAATCTAATTTTACTTTTCTTTTTAATTTGACTAATTCTGTTATTCTCATTAGGGATTAGGACGGATGCTGGATGCACGGCAGCTTGGTCTGAAGTTGATTGCTAACACGACATACGGATACACAGCTGCTCATTTCTCGGGCCGCATGCCGTGTGTCGAGGTACGACAAGTTAATTCAATTCTTTATTCAGCACCGTATTTGATAGTTGGCTACAGAGAGATTACAAGTGGTAATGTAGTTATCACTTTAAAGTTCCGTTAGCGACCAAAATGCTTTTGATAATCGATTAAATTTCTGATACATTTTTGATGTGTTGATGCTGTTACTACGACTGTGGGTAAAGTAAGGTAAAGTAAAGAATGTAAAATGAAGTAAAGCTGTCTAGCTAGTCGCCGCTACAAGTACAGAAGCAGCGCAGGTCACGAGATCGAACTGAAAGCATCTGGTGGCGCCTCTGGCTGCCGCTATACATGAGAAGTGTCTGGGTTATTTTAAGTCCCCTGGATATCATTTCAGGAGACCAGACCAACGACTTAATGTCCCTATCCACGGATGGTGAGTATGAGCTAGGAGTGATGGCAATCGCTATAAACCGTATTTACCAACACCTACAACAACAACCACAACAACAACAACAACAACAAGTTTTACCAAAAGGTTATGTAACAACAACTGGGGAAATCCTCGTGAATTCTGCCGCTGCGCATTTCTCTTCCTGGTCCAAGTTATAACAGTACACTTCAATATCTAGTAGTATCCTCAGTTATCACTTACGTTTCGTTCACATTTAACCATTAAATATTGTGTGATCATCATGTCTTGTAGATTGCGGACAGTATCGTGCGCAAGGCTCGAGAAACACTGGAACGTGCCATTGAACTGGTAAACAGCACCAGCAAGTGGGGGGCCCGGGTGGTGTATGGCGACACTGACAGGTAAATAGGGCCATGTGGGTGGGGGTAGGTAGGGGTGTGTGGTGTATGGTAAATAGGTCCACTGGGGGGAGAGGGAAGTGAATGGTATATGGTGACACTGACAGGAAAATAGAGCTATTGAGGGTGGTGGTGTATGGTGACACTGACAGGCAAATAAGGAAATAATGCTTTAAGCTGGTGAACAGTACAAGCAAGTGGTGGTGGTGGAGGGGGAGTGTGATGTTTGGCGACACTGACAGCTAAATAAGGAAAAACAGCTATAAGCTGGTGAACCGTACTAGCAAGTGGATAAATAGAAAGTTACGTTTTGCACGTGTATCTTTCACCAAATCTCGATTAATATGAATTAACATTCAGTTTACAAACGCTGGCTCGTCTTTTGCCTGAGTAGTGCCATCTGGATTTTTCCTGACAAGGATTTGTCACATCCGAACAAACACCATCCTCTCGAACCTCTTTCAATGCACTTACTCACCTATCGAGCACATGGGGAAGCTTCGCTGTAAAGGAGGTTACAGCGCGAGGGATAAAGAAATAATTAAGTTCTTTCTTTTATCCACCTCAATGAACATGTCACCTTCATTAAACATGGTCGCACACGCTTCAGCTCCTCCTCTACTGACCTCCTTCGAGTACCCCTCTGTTCTACTACAACATTTCAGGCCTTCTACTTCAACCGTATTGTCGAACTTTGGAACTTATTCGTCTAAGACACGCCTCCCTCCAGCTTTATCAGCCCCATAGCATTCAAACAATTTCTGCAGTCCAAGCATAACAATCTCCTATTCTCAATCCGTTGATGTACATTGCGCTCACTCCTGGGCACTATTTTCTGACTGTTTCTGTCATCGTTACCAGTAGTTCCTTTTAGGTATTGCGTGACAATTTCTTGTTGTATTCTATTTTTCATGTGTAATTAATTTTATTGTTTTGTACGTTTTCTTTTATTGTACGGCTGCACCTCGGCTAACTTCCCTTTCGTAAACGGTCGGTGCCATTTGGAACAGTCGGTGCCATTTGGAACAGTCGATGCCATTTGGAACAGTCGATGCCATTTGGAACAGTCGATGCCATTTGGAACAGTCGGTGCCATTTGGAACAGTCGATGCCATTTGGAACAGTCGATGCCATTTGGAACAGTCGAT
>JAOBYH010010901.1:0-12868 GCA_025403525.1 Umimayanthus kanabou | reverse complement strand
ATATCTATATCTATATCTATATCTATATCTATATCTATATCTATATCTATATCTATATCTATATCTATATCTATATCGGTATATCTGTATCTGTATCTATATCTATATGTATATCTATATCTCACAATCAATTCAAAGAACGTAGGCATTCTTGCTCCAGAGGAGGGGTCTGAGAACAATAGATTTGTGACAAATTTTCTCCAAATCCAATTCTAACACGTTCAGGGGGTCCCTCGGGATGGACAATTTTATAGAAACACAAAAGGAAGAACGTAGGCATTCTTGCTCCCATGAGGGGGTCTGAATAAAATAGATTTGCGAAAATTTGCTTCAAATTCAATTCTAACACGTTCAGAGGGTTCCTTGGGATGTACAATTAAGTAGAAATACAAAATAACGGTTCCAATTGACTTCAATTCAAAAGAACGTAGGCATTGTTGCTCCAGAGGGAGGGGGGTCTGAGAAAATTTGCTTTGCAAAAATTTCTCCAAATCCAATTCTACTACACATTCGAATTGTCCCTCGGGATGCACAATTGAATAAAAACACAAAAGGAACGTTCCCAATTGACCTGAATTCAAAAGAACGTAGTCATTGTTAGTTGGTGTCTTATTGAGTCTGGCAAGTTGTTCAACAATTTGGGTGCCGCTGCACAGAAGGCTCTGTCACCTAATGTCGTACGAGTTTTTCTGTTGGGAGGCTGTAAATATATTTCATTGTTCAATCGCAAATTATATTTAGACATATTCTTCAACGAAATGAGATTTACATAGCATAAGGCATCACTATAATTACATTTTTCAAGTTGATCAGGACGGCCTTGCTAATAATGACCAAATTTCCCGGCCAATAATCCTTACCAAGAGGGGTGGCCGTAAAGGAAAATAAAAAAAAATGTTCATCCCACCTTCAAAGTAAGCTTTTACGGGAAGACCTGTGCCCAGACACCAACGAACAACTCCGAGTGATGCTTGTAATATTCTGTTGCACGCTCGGTATTCCCTTCTTGGAAGATGCAGGGATTCACATTAACACACTAACACGAATGTAGGAAAAACACGTCCGTGAACGTGTTGCTTTAAAACACAAAGACTTAACAAGTATGTTAACGTGTTAAAAGATTGGACAACATTTCAACACGAAAATCATATTAAGCTGACACAGTTCCATGTTTGTTTTAACACCCTCATCTTAAATTAAATTTCACTTAACTTGAAACTAACCAACATTCACCACTGTGACACTAAAATCTGTTGTGTAATGTGAAGTATTGAATCTTCTTCCAAGAAATCAACAGGCAGTTCATGAGACAAAGATGCAAACGGTAAACCGGTCGTAAAGTAGGTAGTTGACAGGTTGTACAGATCCGATTTAGTCGGCGAGGTTCTCAATAAATGAATCCAGTGAAGTCTTTCAATTGTCTACGGTTTGCTTGTAACCTTCCCGCATTTGATATGGTATCTGTTGTTGTATGAACCACAAGAGATGGCACGGTGGTTCACAGCTACAGTTCATTTTTAATGCAGCTTTGTCGCCCGGGTTACTTGCCCTATTGAATGCTGTGTCTGCCAATCAGTTCGAGTAATATGAAATATTTCTGGCGAAAACCCCTTTTTTCAGCCATTCCTGCAGACATGATAGACCATTGCACGATTTCTGTCGCCATCTTAGATTGGGGGCAGTTGCTGCAAAATTTACTGTAAATGTTTGGGAGATTGTTCAACTTTCAACCCTTTGTAACTCAGCTATTATACATCGGAGTTTTGACAAAAAAGTTGCCTTTAAAAAGTTACTGATAAGAAAATTATATTTTCAAAACAAGAAGAATAGTTCAAGGCTATAATTTTCGTAACCAAAATTCAAAACTCCATACAAATGCTTAAGTTTGGATTCAAGGATTTGTATGGAGTTTTAAAATTTTGATTTTAATAAAAATTGAACAATTTCGGCCCATACTTTTGCCTCGACTGCCACCCTAACCAAGATGGCTACGGAAACCGTGCATTGGTCTTTTCCGCTGGGAAATAACTTCAGTTCAGTGTGAAGCCAGTATGGCGGTAGTTCGGGCCAAGATGACAGTAACCTTGTACAACACTCTCATATTTGATGTAAGGGGAAAATAAAGCAGGGAGGAGATGATCTTCGTCCTTATCTCTGTTAGGCGAGTTTTGGCTAACCGTGGATGCAGCAGTCATAAAAAGAAGCCGTTTGCACACGAGGGCAGCGCATGTGACCGACAGCAATCATGCAAAACTAAACGTGAAAACTAATTTCATATATATCAAAATATTTCAACTAGGTACGCTACCATTGCAATAAAGTCTGTTACCCTTTTAAATCAAATATCAGTTTTTACTAATAATCCATATTTTAGAAACTCCTAATCAAAGTTATTTATATTAACTTAGAACCATTCTGTAAAGTTAGAATTGTAAATTTATTGTTACTTAGAGTTCACAGAATGTTAAGCGCATGTAAGCATATTCACATGGAAAATGCGCAACACAAACATTAAATACTATTATTATTATTATTATTATTATTATTATCATTATTATTATTATTATTATTAAAATTCATTAATCGTTTTCAATCAATTATTTCAACGAATATAGTCCTGCAGTCTTCCCGTTTAGTAACTGCTGTGTGTTAGCAATTACTGCACGACATCCAACTGCTGTTTGGGATTGGTATTACGAATTTAAATGCCTCCAAAAAGTTGTTTCCATTACGTTTTTAACTTTTTTATACTTTAAAACACAAATTATACCATTTTTCTGTACTCGTCAAGTGATACAAAGCACGCTGTGTTAATTTTCCCCTTCGGCCGGAACAAAAAGTTTAAAAAGTTTCTACTAGTTTTCTATTAGTTTTCACCTGCTTTCTGAAGCTCCGCCTCTAACTTGTTTGATGCTTGCGTTCGTTGATGAGAACTATCAAATTAAGCAAATAGATATCTAAACATGTTGTCAACAAGATTTACCAAGTTATTATATTGCTTGCTATAGAAGGCAAATTCCAAAAACATTTTACATAAAAACCATATTTCTTAAATGACTTGCAGTTCAGTACACTTTTATGTTTTTATGTTAACAAACTTCTGCAGCGCTATTCAGTTTTCATCAATCTTGTTCTTGTTTACAACTCCGATACTGAACGAATCGTCAGTGACTGATAAATAGTCTGGCGGAGGAGTATATTCAAGCCCGTATTCAAGCAAGCATAGTTTATTTATTAGCTAATAGACGTCCTAGAGAAGGAGAACAAACAGTAATAGGGACTTTAAACTTAAACGACTTAAAGATGTTTATCGACGTTTTCGAAATATATTATTAATGTTGTTTTGCAGTCGACAACTAATAGAACGTAGGCAGATTATTTTGTTTATTTAACCTCACAAGTAATGTTTGCTTCATAATTATCAAGAGACAGATTCCTTTTAATTTTTAAGCACAGTTTTACAATCTAACTTGTCTTCAATGTATTGCAGAATATCAAAGTGTTTATCGTTAGGTTGGGAATACTTGATCATTTAAAACTGTGTGTTTTTATAAGTATTCTAATCGATATTGATAACAAACTCTTGTCCATTTTGGAACTTTTATGACTTGCTATGTCTTTGGCAACGATATATATTTTTTATTAACAGCAAACAATTTTATAACCTGCAGGCACTGTAGCAGAGGAAAAGAAGAGAATGATTGCGGCAGGAAACGGATTCTAAGCGATACTAATCACAAACCCCCATCCATCTAGGAACTTTTGTGGCTCATCTAACTTGATCAGGTCTTAGGTAACGATGCATTTTTCCTAGCAGCAAACAAGTTTATAACCAGGCACTAGAAGAGAATAAGAAGAGCTTGTAGCCCACCAGCTGCTATACGAACGTTAGACGACTTGGCTTTTTGACCCACTGTTTTGTCAGTTTACTACAATGAGACCTCTGACTTTGATAGTATGTGTGTTGACGAGAATTACCACCAACTTTGCCTCAAATTCTGTTGAAAATGCCACCAATCCTGCAACTCCAGACGACTCACCGCAATTGAAAATCCGGCAAACAGCATGTCCATCGTCAACTGACAACCTCACTCTTCACTGGCACGAATTTCCACCGGTTGCAGTCTCCAACAGTTCTACTGGAGCAATGGAGGGCAGTTTGGCGCTGAATTTGGCGACAGCAAAAATGTTTTGTTGTCATTCAATTAACATAGTGGAAAACCCTCTACAAGTAAACAGCTCGGCAGATTTAGAGATTATGATTCGAAAGGATAGAAACACGGGCCCAGCTCTGTATTTCCCGGTTGTTGCCCACACCAAGGAAGAGACGCAGTACCAGAGACGCTTCTTTCCGCTGTATCGCTCACCTGGACCAGCCATTGTCCACGCCAGGCTCGAACACCATGACACTCCAAAACTTATTATACTCATACAAAGTTCGTGGCCGCTTCTCATCCTCTGCATAGTTACGACAGCTTTGGCTGGAATCGTGATGTGGCTCTTGGTAAGAAAGTGATTAACACCTGTTAACAGTACAGAAAGTCATTAACTAACTACTCTTACTCTTGAACGTCAAAACATTTTATAGGTAGATTCGACTTCTATCAGTTGTTAAGGATAAGTTCCACATGTTTGGCAACTCATGGCCTTCTCCGGATACTCGGGGAAAAACCTATAATGATTCAGTTTGACTTTCCCATTTTAGGGAGTTTCGGTCATTATAAATCATATTCGCGACTATCTGTAACTGAGATCCCTAACCGCGAGGTTTGGAAATTGAACAAGAAAATACTTTGAGATTTAGGTTTACCTTTTTACTTGATCAAGCTAATAGTAAGTTTAATAATACGTTTTATTGATAAATGAACTTGATTGGCAATAAAATTGAAAAACTCAAGTTTACATATCTTAAAAATCTACAGATCTATATTATATTTACAATTAGAATACTAAAATTTAAAAAAAATCTCTCGTGGCTACTATAACGGCTATTAAAAACGCTTGCACTGATCCCTCGGCAAGAAACGATAACCAAGTAGGCCAATGTAAAACTACTGTTATTTTGGAACGATATGCTGACTTTGAATGTGAAGTTCACATTCAGCCGACCCAATTTCAAGTACCTCCACAATGCGGCGCAGTCGTAGTGCTGCACACGCCTAAATTCCACACATTCATCACAAATATCACAATATTATACAATAACAGAATAATTAAAGGTGTCTGGTATTCTGCAAGAAGTAACTTTTGCTTTTTAGCGGGGAAAGAAAGAGGGGCAGCTATTAGTTACAAGTTCTGTTTTCTTGTTTTAAAATTATGTCCATTTTCAAATCACTGGTGATTCCTGCATTCTGAATGGTTCCAAACAGCAGCCGGATAACAGAATAATCGCTCTGTTTTGAGTCTGCAATCGCACTGTTTTGAACGATTAGTTACAAAGCAGAAAAAACAGAAACAATCAATCTACTTCAAACGTTAACTAAAAAGCATTCTCTTTTGCCAATAAAAAGCGATCTCAAAATGGATGTAATTAATTGGTAACTGAACTTCGTGTCGTGCAATTTTGCATCAGGAGTTCCACTCAGTTCATTACCATTTTTAATCAAAATCGTGTCAGATGCAATGACAGTTTATCACGCCACTCAGTCTGCAAATCTTAATACATTTCAGGGTATTAACTCGATAAATGTACAAAGAAAGACTATTAAATAGAAATCAACTTTACAAATCTGTAGCGGCTGATGTTTGATTGGTGCAAACGATCGTCCACTGAATTTTAAGAAAATGTTTTTTAAAAAAAACTCTCTTTGAAGCAACCAAAAAAGAGCGAAAACTATTCGTAGCGTTTTGCTCAACTGAAAAAGATCAGAATTATTGAATCATTGTTTATTTATAAAAGCGAGGTAAAATGTTACTTGGTATTTAGAAACAAATGTTTTGGTGCCACGAGCACATATTCTGGTTTGGTCGTGGCCATCTTGTTCATTGTACAAGAATCGTCAGTCAAAACGTTTGTTTTTAAACACCAAGTAACATTTTATCTTGCTTTTTGTACAACATTTTCAATATGGAGCATTCAATTTTATATATCGAGCCATTATTCTCAAAAATGTAAATGTTTAAAGCTGTTATATTATGCTCGAAAATGAAATACGTACGATACTTATGGCAGAACTATTCGTTGCATTTTGTTTGAATGAAAAGGAACAGTTGTTATCAAGTTCGAAAAATATAGATTCTTGAAGTTGCTTTATCAACATTTTGCTGTGAACAAAATAGATATAATAGTTTTTAATTAATATAAAATATATTGAAGGTTAAATTGATCCAAAGGCGGTCCCTTTTGTTTTGATAATCGTCAAAATAACAATATAAAGGATGACTGACCAGTAATTTTATTATTTTCAACGACAAATTCATGTTGTTTATGAACTACCTAAATGATTTGCGGACAAGTTTGTTGCATGCCCACATACATTGTCATAAACTAAAAATATAAAATAGTACCCTGATCAAATATTATTTTATGTTTCCAGGTACTGTAGAATAAATAACACCATAAAATTATATTGTTGGTGCACATTTTATACACAACGTGCATATACGTTATCAACTGCACAGTTTGGGTGATTGAAGAAAGGTGTACTAAAATAGCTTTCAGTGATTTATTGGCAAAAATCTTCTTGACTTAATCCATTTACTTTTCTTTCTTGGTTTTCAAATAAAAGTGCCAATAAATATACTGAAGTCTCTAGTACTTTAAAGTTATAAATGAGTGGGCTGTTATCAAAAAGCTTTACGATTTATTGTACCTATAAAAGGTAACTTTAGCATGCAGTTGCTAACACATAGCGATCAATTTTCACAACTTTCCACAGTAGGAGGTTTATGACACTGCAACTATCAACATATTAGTTCCTCAAATCAAGACTGTTGCTTTGGTATTTTAGACTAATCTCGAGAGACGAGATGTTTTCGTAAAGGATCATGGCAGTTGTATTAAAGAATACCATATTACTATATCTCATGATCGAAGACAGACAGAAACAGACAGACAGGTTATCATCGACGAACCGACACCAAAACCACGTTTATTTGCTGATTACTTTATGTGAACTTTTCGCGGTCTCTTAGAAATTATAGAAAAAGACTTTACCCCTAGTTAATTTCATTTTTAATAAAGCGTTTTATTTTAAACCGCTAAATATAAGTTTCAGGTTTCTTATCTTTACTTCAACATGTTTTGAGCAAGCTGATTAAAAAGGACTAAGAGTTACTGAGATAAAGTTTTCTTGTACATTTCCACCTGCTCTCGTGCCTAGAGCGTTTTCTATAATCGATGTTGGTTGAATGATTGATTGATATTCTCACTGTTTGTAGCTATGTTTGACAACAAGACATAGAAAAACCTTATTGAGACCTTATGCAACACATGGCGCAACGAGACCCAAGTAAGCAAGTACACTTGACAATTATTTACTAGTGCCTGGCCAGTACAGTCGAAAACAGTCCGTATATCGCTTCGACATGAAATTATTGTTATCAACAGTTTTAGTGCATTTTACATATTTTACATTTTAGAAATATATCCTTATTTGTTTTATTTTATAGCTATTAAACGCAAAAACACCCAAAGTCTCATGTATAACTGGTTCCTTAAATTTCAGCCACTGCTTGAGTGATCGTTATCTTTTTGTTTTTCTGAAGTGTTTTGGGAACTCTTTTATTTTCGATGTAGCAGCCTTTCGCAGATCGTGTTTTCCTACTGTGTACAGAGCTGGGCGCACAAATGAAGACGAGATTCGAAGAATATTGAAGAAATATTCCATCTCATGAGTCATCTCAAATGTTAGTTTCATTCCTAATGAATGCTGCAAAATTACAAGAAAATATGGCATCCACCCAGCAACATACAGTAACAGTATTATAACATACATCACAATAGATCTTCTTTCTCGGGCTTTTTCCAGACTAGTGTTTGCTCTTCTGAGGGTGTTATATCGTTTAATTTTAATGCATTGCTTGCGTACTTCCCAGAAGATCCTTGCATAGGCGTAAACCATGAACCCTAGGGGAACAAAAAAGAAGATCACGGTACAACTCGTGTTATAAATTCTGTTGTTGATCTCCTCTTGTTCTCGCGTGTCTTCTGACACATCAACATCATCGCTAATCCAAGCGAGCTGAGTAACAGCGACTCCCGATGACACCAGCCAAAGAACAACCATGGCGACATAGGTTCGGCGGTGAGTGATGAGCATACTGTATCTGAGAGGGTGTAAGATGAAGATGTATCTGTCGAAAGCGATTGCGAGGATATGCAGCAAAGTAGCAATGGAAATCAACTTGATTACCGTCGCACTTGTGAAGCAAACGGGAGTGTTCCATGTGGAATTACAAGACACGTACAGAGGAACGCAAAAGAAGCCAATAAAGAAATCACAACACGCCAAACTGGCCAGCCATTTGTTAGTGATGGAGTGTAGATATTTCTTACTAGCGATAAGCCAGACGATGAATCCATTTGTAAGCACAATCAGAAAAGCGAACACTAGTGGAATAACATCGAGAACTGGATCAAATTCGACGTCCATTTCCTCGCCTACTTCAGAACGAGTGCCATTTGGCAGAGAGTCAGAAAAAGACATGTTGTTCATTCTTTCGCTAAATGAACTGAATAATGTGTCCTTCTATGTTTGCCTTTTAAGCATCTCCCCTGATGGGCTTTGTGCTTACAGCCTGGTGATAATTCAGCCAAACACTATTACCAAACTTGAGGTACGGAAACCGATTTTATCAAAATGCTTAATATATGCTATTTTAATACTTTTTAAGTGGAATCGAGTTTTGTAGCAAAAATGTTATTTAACCTGTTTGCCGGATCTGTTATCGCTGAACACAGTTTGTGGAATGAAAAATTGTTGCACTTAATTTGTTAATGACTGAGGCAAGAAGAAACCTCAAATTTTGACAAAATGATTAAATTATTCATCTTTTCTATAATGTCAGTCTTTGTGGTTCGATCATGGAAATTTTAGCCTTTGAAATTGCGTGGAAGTCCATCTTAGTAATCTTGGATATATTGCTTCCGAGAAATACATAGTATGCATTAGTAGTTCCATGTATTCAAACTGATGTTGATCTAAGAAGAAAGATACTGTTTCAGAAGTCCCTCTGATGAAGTAGAACAAACGGTTAAAAAGACTGTTTGTGCTCGAAGGCAAGAATCTTTCCAATAAAGCGAATTAAACTATTGTAAAAGTAAACTAGTAAGTTTTACTAAACGTTTAAAAGCTACAATTTTTTTTTTCTAAAAAAAAACAAAGTAAAATGTAAATTTGTACTGAAAGCAAAAGTTTTCATGCTATCAGCGCATCTCTAGGTTCTATATACCTGAAAATGTGCTAGTAACATGAGAGCATTTGTTTTTAGTACAAATTAACATCTTATATGCATTGTTTTTTAGAAAACATTTCACGTGGAGAATTATAGTTTAAATCTTCAATAATGTAAACCTACCTTTTTTGGATACAAAAATAAGCTCCTTCTTTATCCAGCAGTAAACAAAATATAGATTAATGGATTTTAGATATTGGCAAAATGCGTCTTCTTGAAACATGCTGGGTACATCTTTTGATTAGAACAATGAATTGTATTTATTGTTACCGTATTTATTTGAAAGAGCACTTTTTGAGGCGGCGTTTATTAAAAGTCATACAAAAAACAACGTTTCCGACTAAACCACAACAGTTTTATAAAATAATAAACATCTGGGGTATTTTTCTCATTTTTAAACTTTTAATTGTACATGATTTACGTTTCTGCAGTTGTTTTAAAACGGATCATTTCGTTTTTCGACCAATAAGCGCCGCTCAAGAGCTCAAACTAGTTGTTGGACCAATAGGCGCCGCTCAAGAGCTCAAACTAGTCATTGGACCGATAAGCGCCGTTCACAGCTCAAGCTAGTCATTGGATCGATAAGCGCCAAAAGAACTTTACCCATTTGTTGACTGTAGTATAAAAACTCCAAAAATGAAACAAAAAAGGAGTCGCCAATACCTTGAAGAAGTTTATTTTAAAATGTAGCATATCTGTGTTTATTTTACAAGAAATACGTAAAACCTATTTGGGAGAACTATTACTGAGTACAAGTAAGGGTATTGTACATATTTCGAGGTAATCTGAAATACTTAATTAGCAAGAAGCGATAAAAACCTGGTACTAAGGTTACCGAACCCAATTATATTGCTTGTCTGGTTATAGTCTTATTTGTATTTATTTCCGAGCATAAAATCTTCCAATTTTTTTGCACATGCATTAGATTTTGCTTAAGTTACAACCAAATCAGGGACGAAACTAAGGAGTCACCATATCCTTTTGGGTAATACTGTAAGAAGTGTTACAAGAAAACAAGATTTTTACTTCCTTTGCGCAAGGGGAGATATGTCTCCTTAAAACCACATAAATAAGACTGTTATCGGGTTTTTTTTGTTAGTTACCGGTTTAAACGATCAACTTTTAGTTATGAATTTGCTATTAAGATCGAAAGAGATACTTTATATTTAAGTAAAAGGGGACCGCAAACTTTGCATCAAAATCATTCACTTTCAGTTTTTCTGTTATTTACAGTTTTCCGGCATTAAAGCATTTAGTTCATATAAGCAGTAACAGTTTTGTATCAGCATGCAGCAACAACAACTCGTAAAATGGCTAATGTTGCCCTTTTTCCTCAGGGCTAAAAATATGTTGTTTTTCACATCACATTAGTGCTGTATATACTGAAACAGCTATCGAATTTGGCTCTATGGTTAGATTTAAAATACAACACAATAAAATTTAGCTAGCCAGAATGTTCGCTCTTTCAACTACAAACTGATCTTGGAGAAAATATTTTGACTAAAAGATGAACAACTGTGATGTATGTAAGATCCGGTTATTTCTTTTCGTCTGATGTGGCAATAACACTGTTAGTGTAAAGATTACAAAATGATGTTTAAAAAACAACACTAATTTTAAATAAATACACCATATCGGGGTTCTTTACTTTCCATTTCCGAAATTTGCACTCAGTTTGATGTATGACTGTCTCTTTCATATTTGAAAAAATACGTTAGCTACATGTCAGGAGTCCCAGCACTCATACCTTTACATTTATCTTTTGTCTAATATTTTTGTGACACTGAGTGCAAATAAAGAATCGTTGTTATTAGTGCCGGCGTTGAATGCATAAAGAAGGGACACTCAGAAGCTTTATACCATGCACTGGCCAAAATTTCTGCCACGAGACGACTATTTTTTTTTGTCGCGAGACAACCAACCTTTGTTACGTTAGTAGAGGGCCATTTTTTAATTTATTTATTTCGAAACCGGGGGCATGTTCTTCTGAAAACATCAAATTTAGGTCAGCTTCTGAAATGACAGGGAATGCATTCTTAACTCAAAAACACTTCTTAACAAAAATTTCCTTCGGTTAAAAGAATATACATGTCAACACTTTTATTGGCATTGTACGTAAACTTACAAGCATGAAGATGAAAAAAGAAATAAGTAAAAATTACATTGATTACAGATGGATGGCATACGGTGTTAACACTGCTGTGGGTGTTTTTGTATTAAGGAAAACTCATCTCTTCAAAGATACATCCCTAGATGTTAAATTTCCGTCCGATGGTGGCCGATAAACTGATCATAATTCAGTTCTTCTCAAGACGCCTTCCTTTGATACGGCTTAAAAAATTAATAAAGGAACAACTGAAGATCTAACCTGAGATTCTCTACCCGGAGGGAGGAGGGCTGATAGGAACACCAAGAAAAAATGACGCGGGAGGCATCTTAAAGTTGAGCTATAGTCTAAACCAGAAAAAAATACAAAATCTTAACCATTTTTTGTATCCATAACGAGGTTTGGACAGCTTTAACAATCCAGTTGTCCTTTTTCAATGCCTATTTAACATAGAACTATTTTCTTCAAACTAGATTTTAAGAATTAACACCTAAAAATACTAAAATGCAAAAAATTGATACCCTTAAACCGGTAGGGGCGACGGGGCCTGGGCCTGGGCCTGGGCCCAAGGCTGAATCCTTTCTCCACATGCATAGGTGAACAAACTGACATGCGGCCTCTAACAAAACACTAGCTGTCAACACAAACCAGTTCCATTTATGCATAATTAAAAATCTAACGCACGCGGCTTGAGTTTCATTCATTGAAGCGAAATTGTTTGCTTTTTCTGTCCAGCTAAAAGTAGAATATAACTGTTTTCATTCAAAGACCTCAGTTATTGTCATTTCTTACGGGAAATAGAAATACTATGTGTAGGTGTTGCGACTGCGTAATCAACTTTTTTCTTTCTCTTTCCCAATGTTTTAATTCGTCGTGCAAAAAAACAAAAAACAAAGAAAGAGTTAATTAAAATGTATGAATGAAAACAAGTTTTAAGAATCCATTTTTTCGCAATGAAAATGAAAAAACTCTTTGGAGACACTGTTACTATTTCGCGTTCAACACCTGAAGTTTTCTGAAGTTGCTTTACAGGCAGCGAGATTACCAACTTCGTTCCCAGGGTGCTACTTCAGAAGGAGGAATAGGACCCTGGGAACGAGGTTGCTAGATTACAACAGAAATTGAAAGACAACAAGGCGAGCTTGAAAACTCGTTCAGCCATGCAGTTCTTCGTATCTTTTACAAGCCAGGGCCCGGTTGTTCAAATCCCGATTGGTACTAGTCCTGGTTGATAGGACCCAGGTTGTGCGTTTACGCTGAGGGGAAATTTTCATTTGTCGAAACAAGTGTCTTCGCCTTCGGGTAGCACAGGACAACTAGTAAGAAAAATGAAGGTCAGATTTTTAACAGGGACTGCGGAGCAAC
>JAOBYH010010790.1:0-12873 GCA_025403525.1 Umimayanthus kanabou | reverse complement strand
TAACAGACCACAACACCGGCGTTAGCCTACTCTTATCGACAAGTGCGTGGGTTCTTTTAAGTCCCCCGATAGAACGTTGGGAGACTTGACCAACGGCTTAACGTCCCTGTCCACGGATGATGTGGCGAATGAAGGTTGCCCAAAGTTCAACCCTCGACCAGGCTGGGGATTGAACCAGGGACCTTCTGGTTAGCAGTCAGAGATCTAACCAACTGCGCTAACCTCACACACACATATCGCCATTTTTCATCAAACTAACAGTTCAAAAGAAAACATTTTGAACATAACAAACAAAATTCAGTTTCATGTTTAAAAATTTTTCACTATACACATGTACATACAGGTTTTAAAAAATGAAGAATAATATGTTACACTATTTGCTAAATGAACTACAAAGATTAACCATGATTATTTTTGTGGATGCTATTTCAGAACAATTATCATGGTTAAGACACAGCAAACTAAATTTTCCTCAAACTAATAACTAATACTTGCTTGGAAAGAAAAACAAACTCAAACAATCATAAATTTTCCTCATAACGGTTTCTAATATTTCTGCATGAATACAACTTACAGAATGAACTTACCTTGTCAATGATCGACTGCATATGGGACTTGTGTTCAAGATCTCCATACAACAATGATGACCACTGGTCAGGCGAAATCCGTAAACCTGCCTCCATTGCAATATGCACAATTTGTGCATCGTGTTCTTTTCTCAAGGCATCTAAGGTTCGGAACTAAACAAATGTAGCAAACAAGACGTAAACCTTTTGTTATGATCATGACAATTTTCACTGTTACATGTATGATGAACTAATAGTTGAAAACATGTATTTATACAAACTTGAAGTTTTCTTTCAAATAACACTCAATTTATTACCATTATTTTTATATACAATTTTTATCTATGGCAATTTGCAGTCATAAGTCAAAAGATAAATTTTCAAATAAATATACAATACATATAGTCTACTTACATTTTCTTTAAGTTGCATGAGTGAAGAGTCATCATCTCTCTTTGTCACCTGTCAAAGTAAGTACCGTACACATATGAGAGAGAGTCTGCTGGTAAAAGATCTTAATACTAATAAATTTTGCACATCCAGTGGAAATTACACTTATCAGTTTATTCTAAAAATCTGCAAGTTTAAGAAAATGCTAGTCTACATACACAAGTCTGAATCTATGAGTTTAAAAGAAAGTTAGTTAGTCTGAATCCATGAGTTTACATGTAAGAGAACATTAGTCTGAATCCATGAGTTTAAAAAAATGTTAGTCTAAATCCATGAGTCTAAGAGAATGTTAGTTGGAATCTGTGTATATCATGGAAGACAGCGGTGTAGCATCATTGACTTACATGTATGATTATTCCAGTACTATATTGAGTTACCAACCAATAATACTATTTCATAATATAGCAAGGCTCCATAGATAGGTAACAATTTTCCCAACGGGCCCCTGCACCGTTCTAGACCATGTCTCCCATTCCCAGCATTATGTGAGATGCAAAAGAATGTACCTACATGTATAGAAAAGATAAAATCGATGTACATGCATGAGATGGCTCCCCTTCAAGTTAAAAACAACTCACCTTGAAACAGGAAGCCCTGTATAGCAGCTGCACCACATGGCCTATACTGGTCTTGGAAGCTTGTGGGAAGTTTGTCTCAAGCCGCTGAACAACAAACAGCACAAGAACCTTGCGAGATAAAGCTTCCCCACCTTCAAGAGCCAACAAGATGAAATGAAGAGCTTCTTCCTGCATAGCTGGCCCTAGAAACTGGCACCCACGTGCACGCACTGCAGCCCATAGGTTTGCCGATAACTGCTGCTGATTTTGATGCAACAAGATTAACTCTGTGACAGTCCGCTCACCAAGGCTCCGTGCTGCTCGCATAGCTTTTATACGGCCCTCTTCCTCTGCTAACTGACAGTTCACCAGAGTCACCAGTTTTCGTTGCATTGGTCTTGTCAGGACATTTCCGTTGGAGCTAATGACTCCATTACTCATCTTCAGATTCTCATTCGATCCCGATGATGTAAGAGGCTTCATAAACAATGCAAGTTCTTCTATATATCTTTTGGACTCAAGGTATTCTGCCACATTATCTTTAACACATTGGATGTTTGGTAGTTTGGTATCCGAGATATCTGCACCCACCAGTTGTAACAAGGCTGTGTTCACAGGCAGTTCACTTGTGTCTGTATTGACAGACGCCTGGTCAAATGGACACTGAGTTCTGTGCAACTGTGCCAGACAGGATTTGCAGAGTGTGTGGCCACAGCCGAGGCTAACTGGCTGGCGGATTTTGTCTTCAAATTCATTGTAGCATATTGGACAAGTAAGATACTCCGTCCATTGGGGTGCTTGAATTGGCATCGTAGATGTCACTAGTAATCAGTCTTTCTCAACTGAACCAAATTAATACCATAGGTATGCTGAAAAGATGAAAAAAGTCTTAGTTTGTTATTTATATTTGAACACATAACAGCTGCATTAACATTACAATAAGGTGTTATACAAGAAACCATTTTTTGTGCAAGCAATACATCTGTGTTAAGATGTTATATAACTGTAAGCAAAATTAAGTATTAATGAAAAATGTTCTATGAATTACTAAAGGCCATGTCACATGAGGCAATTTTTCACACATCTCAATGCTGTTGTGAAAGATCTAAAAAATGGTATATAGTACATAACACCCCCTCTCTGTAACTTGTCAAGAAGAAAAAGTAACAATGAAAGAAAATAGCTGCAGAAACAGTCTGTAGAATGATCTTCTAATTTTCACATGCTGCCAGCAAAATTGCAGCATGCAACATGTCCACTATAGAACTTGCAATGCAAGTTCCTCATTCATGAGCATTACAAAACAAGAACTTTGCAGGGAAAAAAAACGCCTCATGTAACATGGCCCTAACTGTAGTTTTAAGAATGCTTTGCTTAAAACTGTAGTACTTAGTAACAAGATACAGTACTATTCACAACAAGCTGACCACTGTCATAAAAGTGGAAAATTTACAACAGGCTAAAAATTATTACACATGAGGAAAACCTTAAGTTTGCAGTTAAACTACATGTTTCAATATAATAGAGTTTATAAATTGATCCAGTAGTAATTTAATGAGTGACTAGTTAAGAGTAATGTTTTTTGGCTGTAATAACAAAATAATGAATCACGACTATACTTTGGATATTGTCAACAGACTTCTGTTACAGTATATGATTTACTCGTGAATCATGGCTTAATCTTGATGCAATAATGGATCACAACAGCAGGGTTTTAAGCCCAAAAATTGATCATGAAAAACCCCAGCTTTACCATCCAGCATATACACAACTGGATGAACTTGGTAAGGGCACATTCCACTCATACAAAATGAAGTCTTGTTTAAAGGGAAAAAGTTATAAACAAAGACACTTCAATCAGAATATACACAGTTTAAGAGTGGCCACACTTTAGAGGAGTACAATCTTGCTACTAAGAGATCTTGATACAAGTGTACAGTTATCTGCACACATTCCACAGCAGATGCTCTGTTGCCTAAGTCCAAAGTCCAAAAGCATATATTATGTAATCTTGAGCATTATGTAAATTATGTTTACAAGTGTTATCTAGAACAACTGTAAGTTTTACATGATTAATTCAAAGCCACAAAATGTTTAGCTGTATTGTATACTGATACAAAATAATTACAAAAAATATCCACTTCATTGCTACAAGGCAATTATACACAATCCAGGTGAAGATATTCAGATATCACAAGAACCTTCCACCACAGGCCAATCACTCACATTAAACATTAAATTTAACAATTTAGTATAATAATACAAACACAAATAGATTTCTCAAATGGTATGTGTGGTAAACCTTAGGTATATCAAACAAGCTCTGTTAATTAACAATATAGAATGATATATATTATTCTTGATGACTGCCTACTTGTACTATCCTGGAAAACACTTGACTTTAGGTCCTGTTGTAATCTTCAAACATTTCAAGTTTAATATGAAAGAAAATTATCGAGTCATGACTTTTGAGAATTAATTAGCATCACACTCTTGCAACCATTCCTCAAGTCACAATAAATATAACATAAAACCAAATAGAGTTTTGCCAACTGACCAGTTCAGAAGATATTCATATATATACATGTAGTTAGCAAAAGAACCAGGAAACTTCCTGTTTCATTAAAACTCATACAGCTCTGTCCCTTCATTTTACACTGGTTCAGTTCTCAATACACAGAAGCTGGTTACATGTATTAAATACTTCAAGTTTAAAAAGTAACCATATCTTATATACAGTACCAAGTGATTGCAAAGTAGTTTTACTTCAGCTAGTGATGTTCCTGGACTGAGCACTGGATTGACTAAAAGTTCAGTAATCACACTTTTCATTTGGTAAAAAATATTAGTTCTCAGAAATTGTAGACCCGAGATTCTGGGAAATTACTTATCATTCTGCTATGACTCCAACCAATATTAGCAAAGTACTATAAAATCGACTTTCAATGTTAAAATCTGACATGACCTCGTTCATTCAAAAGTGCGAGTAATTGAATCATACATAAAAATTGCTGCTTTATATTTTTGGAACACTCCACTTTCTCGCATAAAAAATTTCTCACACAAAACTAGCCTTAGAAAAACCTATGACTTACCCTCTACATCAAATCTATAAGTTCTTGCCATGGGTAATTTGAAAGACTAGTTTTTGTACATATATATACTACATGTCCATATGTCCCATTCTAAAAAGCCCCATTACAAATTATTTGTGGGAAATGTGGGCAATCATGTATTAGCTACTACAAATTAAAATACTTTTTGGTATTTAATAGCATACGTTTGATTTATACAACTGTTAAAGTGTGAGTGCATCGATCTTTACATTGGTCAACAAATATAATTTTCATATACATTTATTTGGACATGTATAATTTTCTTAATTATTTCTAACTGCAGTATAATTGTTCTTGCATGTATATTTACCCTGTTTGAGGAAAAACAGTACAATTCTATTATTTCCAAACTGACAAATATCTTTTGCCATTTTGATGAACATTCTCACCAATTCCTTTAAAAAGCTGATAAGTGGTACAGTTCAATATGGCTTGACACAAGACAAGGAAACTAAAATATTATGAATTCATTTAGTATAGTTTCCTCCCCCAAAAACAATGAATCGACTTCCTTCAGTTCATGCACGACTCTGAAACGACAATTGCAGTTTCACAGGACGACCAAACTGAATCAAAATGTCAACAATCAACATGCATGCAAATATGAACCACTCCCGCCATATTTCTTTGGGAAGTGTACAACTCGACTGACAAAGTCAGAACTCAATATCTAAGGAACACTTGAAGGTACGAAGAATTCTCTGCGAGTAGTTCTATGATTCTAATTACCTTTTAAGAATCTCGCCCACATAAATCATCGTACCTTCTCTAAAAAGTCCGAATTGTCAACTGAAATATACTAATAGCTATAGTAAAGGTTTACAGTCGTGAGTCTTCAGCCGAGTTTTAAATAAAGAGCCACAGGGGAATAGGTTTTTAAAGTTCAGTACAACGAATTCGGTATATATGCAAACCATTCCACTTTTCGTTTGTGTTAAGACGTATTCAAGACTGCACGAGGTCTCGCAGGGGCAAGTTTCTACAGCATTCGTGACTAAAATGCGATCGTTTTTAGACTTCCTGTCCTCAGACCTGAGCGAGCAAGAAGAACGATCTTGAGGCAACATTTGTGTGATCAGGACATTTAAAACACAATATGTGAAATAGTTCTTAAGATTTCCACAAATAACAGTTATCACAATTTCTGGAAACACTAAAGCTGGGAAACATTTACCCTAGAAGGATGTGTAAGGCTATAAAAACGTAGTATGTTGAGGTCAGCAGCGAATATATACTGTCAACAATGGAGTTCTCATGAATTCCAGAGCCATTGTTCGAAAACGTCTCGCTGAACTCACTGAGTAAAGAGGTTCAGTATCAATAAAACATTTTCTAGAAAGAATCTAGTAATGAGAATAGACAAGTATGTCTATGATAATATTCAATCTTCACGAGACCATCAAGTGCTAAACATGAGTATTAAAACGTAATGGAATATGACCAATTGACAGGCCCAGACACACCAAAACAGAAATAATCTCTGTTGAACTGCACACAATCGCATGATTACACAGCATAAAAACAGAACAGAAAGTGAAATATTTCCACCCAAAATGAAATATTCCCCTTTCTGTATTGTTCTACTAATATCTCCTGCACTATCCATGAGAGTGGTCTATCGGATTCACGAAACATACGCCACAAACCGCTCTCACAAATCTGGCATTTCGATCCGCATGATTCAACAGGTTTCTCGACGGCCTGATCGCGCGGAAACCTCGTGCAAAAGATACTCTTGCTTTCGTATCAGACGTTTAAACTTACCTTAAACGGGTTAGAAAGCGTTTAGAAGCACAGAAATATACTTCTTTACACAAAATACACTCCTAGTTGACTTGTAGCTTCAAAACAAAGCAAAGACTTCGTACGAATTCCAACAATGCAATCGTCGTGTTGTCTTGAGGACACTGAAGTCGTTTCCAATAGGAAATCAGGAATTTCGATCGACACACAAAATATGTCAAGTTAAGGATTCAAAAACACTCCCTATGGAAGTACGATAAAACGATCAAGTCATTCGGTAAAATCAAACAGCAACCTCGCCGTTCTTGAGGTGCAAAATAGCAAGAAGTCCTAATTCACAGCATAACGCCATGACTCTCTCGATGACGATATAACCGGAAAAATCGCTGACGAATATACTCGGGACCTTCCCATTTGCCTCCTGATTGGTCCACAATTCCCCCTGGGGGAGGGCATATGACAACAAGTATTTGCTCAGCTATCGATGCACGCATTAAATCTTTTAGCGTATTTTCCTAGCAGTGGGTGGACAACTACAATTAAATTAAGTTTCTGCCGTGGTATGATTTTCTGAGAAGAGAAAACCAACTTTAGTGTAGACGAAAAAGTAATTTATAACGCCTTATCTTCTCCTACAACTTATCCGACCTCCTAAAGTGTGTTAAAACCGTGTATTTTGATGTGCGGTTCAGATGCTGAGGACAATGTTTACAAACATGCCTGGGCTTGTTCTGTTTGTTAATCTCAATTTAAGTACAAAATCTGTTGCACACAAGTACAATTTGTGTTTTAATATTTAAAGGACTTGTTTTCCTGATAGAAATTTAAGTTCTTATTCTTAACATAAAATTGTTCAGAAGTTTGCTTTTTCTTTTTTTCAAGAGCTCAACTATGTAAAACTATAAACATATATAGAGAAGGAATGTCAGCCATTGTGACGCAAGTATATTCGTTCTGGAAAGGAGATCTTGCGGAATATTATGCCACAGGGTGGTGGACTAGGTCGTGTAAGCGTGGGAAATTGTCTAGTTAAACCGTTAATGGTTATTTGTTTATGTAATAGCACTCCAGGGAAACATTCTTAAGTTATTTCGGTTTCCAACGCCAAACGGTCTCGCAAAAATGTTATGCTGTTGAACTTAAAGGACTCATTGTGTCCTGAATTGTATTTGAGCGTTGACGTTTTTGGACATTTTTGTAACTGAGAACCTTATAAGTTTGTTCACACTTTAAGAAAAAAGTTAAGAAGACGCCTCGAGCAAAAACTAAGACCAAGAAAGGAACGTTAATTTTAAATGGAAATGAGTTCTAACCGCTACTAATATTGTTAATACTATTAACTAGCTATAGATGCGAATTTGGTAAACCGGCGATTCTAGTATGCAATTTATTAAGGACTATTTGAATAAGTGAGAGTTGCTATCCATTTACAACAACCGTTAAGTTTGGTCTTACAGGGGAAGGAATTTGGAGCAGCATTTGAGCGTGAAATGAAACACGAAAATGAAAAAATTGAGAGCACTTTTTAAAGAACATTAGAGATTTAGATCCTGCAAAAAAAAGAACGTCAGTTCAGTTTCAGTATATAAAACTGAATATGGACGTTCTTCATCTTGTAAAATCAATAAAACAAGCTTCCCTTGATTGTACAGTCTACATTTTGTGGTTCTTTAGTACATCGAATGTTTGCGCCTGTTTTCGAGGTACATATAACATATCGTATTTGGATCGAGCACAGTTTGCTTTTGAATTTATAATAATAGTGTCAGGCCAATTGCTTATTTAATTCAGCGGCAGCTCCAGTCAGCAACACACTACTATAATATATGGTTTAATAGAACCACGAATGTTTACATTATTTTTGGCTCCGTTTTGTAAAAATTAGGTATGAGTGGGGTCCAAAGGGGGACGGAGGGAGGGACGGGGGCGCTGGTACCGAATACTATGAAGAGCTTTGTGGGACACTGATTTCAAAAAGTACAAGAAAATTAAATTGAACGACTCACTGGTTATCTAAGTTAAGAGTGGTAATTACTAACTCGACGTAAGTTATGGCAAGACGTAATAAAATGGTTTGTGATCTAGGACAGTAGGAGTCGATTAAAATTTATATCCCTTAGCCATGTCACCAGAGAATTTAGTGAAACAAAATGCAGTCAGATGCTATCATAATGATTGTATTTTGAATCACCAGGGAGTAGTAACTTCTAGACAGTTTCAGCTTAGAAGTATTAGACTGCCTTTTGGCAATTATTCAAAATTTAAGGAGCATCGAAAGTCGTGAGTTCCTGTTATGAAGTCGCCGACACTTTAGTTAATTGGACGTTCAAATAAGGAATAGTCCGTAACGCGGAAATTGCCTGGTAAATTACCAAGCAACTTGCACCCATAATATTTCTAGTATTTCTAGTTGTATAAATAGCGGCATCAGTAACTGTTTTATCACAAGATCAAATCGCTTGTAGCTTTTAGCTGTAGCCGTACAATTTTAAAATAAATTGTAATAATGAATAATAATAATGAATAATAATAATAATAATAACAATAAAATGATGATGACAACGACAAGAACAATGATAGTTAATTAGAATTTGTGCATTACTTCATCAAGCTACATGGGATCTGAAAGATGGCAAGTTAAAATGGAGACCTACAAGTTCGCCAAGAAAAGTGGAGGCTTACTAATTAATTTAGAACAACCGCGTTTCTAAATGTTATATTTTGAGGCGAAGGCGGAAGGGAAACCAATTTTAAACACTATCAAACAGTTCAGGATTAAATGTGTGCAAGTTGACTTGTAAGCGTGTTAACTCACGTGGTCTATAAATACCCTTTTTGCAGTAAAAATCTAAAAGCTGGAAGACTAGTTTTGAAAAAAACTGGATTTTTTTCCTGCGTTGGCGAGTAAGCTGTAAATGGGTTTTGGCAGACTGCCCCGACGATCGAAGGGACGTCAGCTATACACCAAACCTCTCGGGCGAAAAACATACTATATCAACCTTTGTCAGGGCCGTAGTCAGACTCAGAATTTAGGGGGGCATTTGCCCTCCCAAACTGACGCTAGCTACGGTCCTGACCTGTAATCACTGCATTGTACTGAAAAAAATTACCCTTTAATTAACTTCCGGTTCGAAATTTAGGAGGACATTTGCCCTCCCTGCCTGACGCTAACTACGGCCCTGCCTTTGTTGATCGAAACTGCTGGAAACAGTCACTATATACAAGCACTTTCCTGTTCGTTATGTCAAGAACCATTGATGATTAACTCATTAAGCTTTATTTCCGCATAGTAATACAAATTTAACTGAACTGCTTTTCAAGTAGTTTGAATAAAAAGCTAAACCTAAAACGCTATTTTATGTCATTTTACTAAAAACCTATAAAAGAAAGGAAAATTAAAATATATGTTTTCATGTTCAGTGAAAGTAACAAAAAATCCATGAGCTGATGAGCAATTTGTTACCACAAATACCCTTTTTGCAACAACCTAACACTCTAGATTTTCCTTAGGTATACTCCTATTTATGAACCTGTTTAGACCAAGCTATGTTCTATGTTCCGCGAGTTCTTATTGCATCGCATCACCGCCCAATTTAACAACAACAAGAAATGCTTAGAAAAGTAAACAACTTCGCTTGTACTCAGGTAGTGGTATGTCTTTAAACGTGACATAACCTGGATTGCACGAATGGCGAAGCGGAAGGAATTAGCCAACCATCATGAGGAAGTTCCTGAATAATTCAGTGGCTCCGACCGACCATGGAGACCGTACAATCAATTAACCACATGTAATGCCCTAATATAGATCAATTATTTTTGAATTACTGTATTTCAATCAATCAATGCGGAATTGAAATGAAAGTAATTTTCCAATAAATTTTGAAAACACTTTTAACCAAAAAAAAACAAAACAGTTTTTCCTGATAGCTACATGGAAAGTGAACGCTTCGAGTGAAGCTGTAAAAAATATTTTATCACACACAAGGTTTTTTCGTCATATAAATAGAGAATGGACATTTTGGATCATAGAAGAACAGTTCTACAACTGTTGCTTGCTAAGAAATAATTTTAGATCAGTTTTGATCTTGATCGAGGGAAAAAGAAGTGCTCAAGGGATTGATGCAACTGTCAGTTGAATGTTTCTGACCATGATAACCAAAAGCTGAAATGAGCTCCAACCAATTGTTGAGATATTCGTTTGACATCCTGGTAAGAAATATACTGACGACTTTCGTCAACTGTGCTATCAGAGTCCCATGTCAATACCAATGATAAATTCCACTCTTTCAGATTGTGTATCAAATTCGACTCTCTGAGACAGCTCATTATATTCTTTGTTAAACGAATATAAAAAACATTTTGCTATCCATAGGCACATTTGACCAAGGAAAAAACTTAAGACTGTACATATTTTGAAATCACACTACTTCCATTTACTAAACTTTTCTGGTTTTTCACAATTTGCTTCCCTTTTTCTAACTTTCAATTTGTCCGATTAGCTTACAAGAAGCTATATATAGGGCGGAGGGGTTGGCGCAGTGGTGAAGATCTCTGCCTCCCAGTCCTGAGGTCCCCGGTTCGATCCCCGGCCTGGTCGAGGGTTGAATATTTGGGTGACTTTCTTTCCCGCTATAGTTCACTCAGCTTTCCATCCTTCCGGGGTCGGTAAAATGAGTACCAGCATACATTGACCGCTTTGTATATATATGATTCCGGTCTGCTGGGGGTAAACCTATCATTGTAAAGCGCCTTTGAGTATATTCATATAGAAAAGGCGCTATATATATGCACCACTTTACTTTTACTTTACTTTATATCGTCGGGCAGTTTTTGAGGAACAACCAGTACTTTTAAAACTGAACTCAATTGGTTTTGTGACCGCAGCGATGGTTGCCAGGGCTCCACACTGATGTAAAGAGCACTCTACATCTCATATACACGCAACCACGATCATTTGTTGAAGATCTAATACCAAAGGAGATTTGACCTCATTCGAGAGTTGTGACAATTGTGTTCATGCAGACATCTTTACTGTAAGAACCAATCATAATGCACAACATATCAGTTAACTACCTAAATTACGGATAGATAACGTGCTAGCAAAAAGAAATTAGCATCGATTTACTGATTACGCATAAAAAGTGACCTTTTCGAGTTTTTCTTGTTGATAAAAATAGACCTACATTTATTTGGTTCTCTCGAACTCTTCTAAATGCAGTCGGCGCCCAGCAGGGTCTCAAGAGGAGCGGGAGAATCCCGCTACAAAGGAACTATTAAGGCGGCTACGTAAAGTCCACTATAACTTAACAGGGGATTATCCCCAACTATGATAATTATACCAGGCAGTTTTGAAACAACTATACGGGAAAGTGAAATTATTCTGAGAAAAGAAGGATATATAGATTATTTTGTATTTTGTATTGTACATGTACAGTAGTCTGTGTGACATACTCACAATTGCAGGGGGAGGCAGGAAAGACGAAAATAAGGCGCGTGTAGGAATTATAATTACGTGCATTAGTTCAGATCAGCGATAAACGGCGCGGCCTGTTAAACACAGCTGCGCGAAGCCTGGTACGGGTGGCGCGTCTCTTGCGCACGTATTCTCCCAGGCAGAAGATGGAGAGGAAAATATCACATGCATGTTCCTCGCTACCATCTTCTGCCAGGCGCCCTGTCTTGTGCACCCTGGGCCGCGCTCGCTGTTTACCGCTGGTCTGAACCAATACATACTTGTAACTCCTACACGCGCCTTATTTGTTTTCGTCTTATTTAATCAGTTATCACAGTGACTTTCAACGGAAGAGAACACTTTGAAAAATATTTTGAAGACGAAAAACATTGGCTGTAGTAGTTCAAATTATGTATTTTCTTTTTATGCCTACCACTGATCTCGTTTGGTGTACATAAAGCTCACTTACTAATTTCCAGTACCAAAATTCTCATTACCGCCTACCGCTGCTAAACCTCACACTCCCGTACAAATGTCAAATGGCTAGTTTATGATAAGAGCAAAGACACTTTATATTGTGGCCCTCATCACTGACCACAACATCCCGGGGGGGGGGACTCCCATAAAAAAGGGCGGGGATGCTCGTTGAGAAATTTCAATTGAACCCCTAAAAGGTACCAATCAGAAACATAGAGACAAATATTAAGTTTCAATGAATTTAATAGCAATAAAGCTTATATAAGACGATGTTTATATGAAATGCCATTCAATCGACCGTGGCACCCCTAAAAGGTACCGTGTTGTATGCAAATGTAAGTATTTTGCTTTGAACACCCTAAGCGGAACCAAAACCCAGGATTTTAACCCCTAAGAGGTACGACGAGCATCCCCGCCCCTGTTTGTATGGGAGTCCCCCCCGGGCACAACATCGGCACTAGCCTACTCCTATCGACAAGTGTGTGGGTTCTTTTAAGTCCCCGGGTAGAACG
>JAOBYH010010679.1:0-12874 GCA_025403525.1 Umimayanthus kanabou | reverse complement strand
ATAGTCACCTCGACTTCGTCTCGGTGACTATTCGCCGATATTCACGTCGCCTTCGGTGACTAATTGTTAAATAACCACTTGGGGGTGCAACATCTGGACACTAATCGACAGAGCAACACTTTAGTCCTAAATGACCGATGTCTTTTTAGCTGGAAACAGTTACAAATGTTCAAAATGCGCAAACTTGGTTTTACTGGACAGTCTAAAGTCCTTGCAAGCAGATCACCGATTCCTCACGCCGCTGTCGCTTGAATGCGTGTAGTTACATTGCAACGAATGCCGTCAAACTTCCAAAATAAGTCCCCCCACCATTACCTCCTCCCCCGTCCACCAACATGAAAGACTAAAAAATAATGGTACCTCGTCGCTTACACAAATTCCGTTTTTAGTACGAATGAGGATTCGATTCGTAGCCGACTTGTTTCCTGTTTTTCTTATGTTTCATATTTAGATAAAATAGATTCTAACAGTTTTGCCTATCATATTCCAGATCGATTTGGAGAGACCTTTGAATACTTTTAAAAGTTGTTAGTTCACGGAATTTCACCACCACCAACAACAACGACTTCTTTCTTGTACCCTGAGTTTACATTTGATTGGAAATGTCCGAGTTGAAATCAGAAAAATCAAGGGTACCAACTTCCAAAAGTAACTAAAAAGCTAAAATGCTCGACGTTTTATCTTGTTGTCAGGGTTACACAGTCGGACAAACCACGAATTGGGATATGATATTTTTAAATTTAAAATTTTCAGGGCTTTCAGAAATTTCGGGGAGCATCTATTGTCAAGGCCATCAAGAACTAACCGAGGAATTTTGAAGTAGATCTTGTACAAATGGCGCTAGAAATGTTGATTGAGATTAGTTTTGGCTTCGTTACACTGACGATCAAATGAAATATCTTTTCCGTTTCCGATTCTCATGACCCACACGTGCGCAGTTTTCAAGGTCCTCCCCATTGACGACATTCCATAAATCGCTGATGCCCAGAGGACAACTGAAAGTTGTTCATTGTTCTTTGGATTGCTTTCATCAGCCGTCTTTCAGTCCAGGTACAATCATAACTTCAATAGTCGCTTATCAGTAAACTGTGTGCCGACATTTATGTAAAAAATCTTGGTAATAAAAGATACGAGTCAATCACAATCACATTTTCACAAATCTGAAAAAGCGTTGGTCCGCACTTGATATCAAGGCCTGCCTCATTGCGAGCTCGTACTCAACGCATTCGATAAACTTGGCAGCATACCACCAGAAAGTCACAAAGTTTTACAAGACCTATTTGGTAACTTTTCACTTTAAATGCTGCTGGATTGATTAATTACGCTTAGTAAATTACGCAAAACTGTATCTTTCTAAAAACAGGTTTGAAAAAGAGGGAAACTTGATCTAAAACTTTAAAGGTGCTTAAGCAGCCTTTGTTCATTGTTAATTGTCTGATGTTTTGTAGAATATTTTTCTATTTCAAATATATCGTTTTGCTGGATTTCATAGTATTAAACCGGGAAACGTTTATCAGGGAGACTTTATAACTGGAGGACTTCCATGTGGGAGGGCTGATAACCGGGACGTTTCAACCAAGGTAGGAATGAAAATACTGATCATGAGGGTCATAACCTTAACCGGGGTAGTGTACAAAACCGACCTTGAAGGCAGACAGTTGTAGCACACATGCCAATCGTAATGACTCGATTATGAGTTCAAGTGGTTGTATTAATGGATTTTGGACTGCAAACAATTTTTTCAATTGATTTGGTTTCAAGAGCATCACCGGAACAATTTTGTCAAATATAAATAGTTCAGCTAGTATTGTAAACTTTAGAACTTTTTGTAATTCTATATATTCAGTTTAACGAACATGTCTCGGCGTCTGTCTAAGAAACGGCAGTCCAGTTGCAGCGGTTCTTTAAATACTGCCAGCGGTCTCAGCTGAATCGAAGCCATACTGTCTGTTGAAATTTTTTAGAAAAAGCTAGTTTTATAAGAGTCTTTCAAAACCTTAAGAAACAAGATAAACTTCGGCTTGATTCAATTATAAAGTGAGTACTGAGAATGGTCCGCAATGTGGTTATCTTAAGGCCGTATAGTTTAACGTGCGTTAGAACAAGCTATCGAGAAGTGTACCAGCATTGGAATTTTCTCTCCCTCTTTATGCTGCCGCTCGCGCTAATATTCATTGGAGAAAGATGTCAAACTCGGTTTCGTCTTGTTATCTTGACATCCAGCTGATTTGTCTTTTAACCAAAAGGAACCGGCTCGGGACTGAAACGGTATTCAACGCAACTCCTAAGCGCAACAATTGCGACGCCTTTGCACCGGACTGTGGCGGAACAAGGACGATACGGCGGTGGAAATATGCCAAGACCGTAGAGGCAAGGTTTCAGCTCCACTGCACAGCGGACAAAATAAACCCCCATCAGGTTTATTTTCGCATTGTCGGTCAGCTCCAGACTTGGAGCCTCGTCAAATTCTAAGCCTTTGCTTATCCAGTCTATTACAAATGATAATTCTTTTGCGGCTCTCTATTCCCAATACATGAAAAGCGGAACCGCCAGATACGAAAACCAAAAAACCCCTTAGGGAAAAAATGGAAACGTATTAACGAACCATGCAGAACCACAAACCTTCAGGGTCTAATCAATAGATAGTTGAGACAATACTACATGCTTACACTGAAGACACTCGGGTAATTTTACATGTTATACTCTTTACAAAATTCAACAAGAACAGAACAAGCACTCTTTCTGCGTAAACTTCTACAATTAACATAACATCGTCTTAAAAAGAAAGAAAATTGATCAGTTTTGCTGGAGCCGACTTTGAATGGTTCAACACGTGCTATACTCAACCTTAGAAACGCAGAAACTACCCACAATACTCTGCTCCCAACTGGAACCCAGCCTCTGCTGGCTCCATTCCGCAGAAGTATCAATTTCTGTCTAATTCATTCGTAACACTCACTCGATCGCCATAAATTAGACATTGATGATTTTCATTGTTAGTTGTAGCTAATATATAATGATACTTCGAACTGTATAGACAACAGAGTCAGGAACGAATAAATAGATTACGAACCATGTGGACGACGAAACAACGTAATTTGTCATAATTCGCGTTAGTGCGGCGGAAAAAAATGAGTTGGATTTTTAAAAGAGGGGTCAACAATTTTTTTTAAAAAAAAACACATTAAGTTTATTGGCACTTTGAAAACATAAACGTTTACATCAGTGTAAGTCCAATACTGATAGGGCATGCACCCATAAATGCAACTATGGTAATAACTATTTTATTGTAAATCTTATGATTTTAATATATCATCATATACCTTCATAATTTGGTGAACAAAATTACTGCTTAAATTATTTATTGTTTTATCTTTCATTGATATCAACTGAGAGAGAACCACAAATAATGCTTGAGATATAGGCTCCCCGCATGCTACTGTTCTCCCTCGCTGTGAGAGGAGACTTTCTCCTACAGTGAATGAGAATAACGGTCTGCGAGGAAGATATTGAGAAACGATAAGACCGTGTGCATGTAGATGCAAACCAGGATATTTCAAATAATATAAGATTTAATATTATTAAGACCGATCTTGGTCATGTTTGTTGTCTTTACAACAGTTCAAATCAGTGCACTTACATTGAAACTCAGCACAGTAGGGTATGACACGGTACAGACAGTACACCAGGGCAGAGTAGAGCAGAGATGGAGAGAAGCACAGCGTAGTGCAGTGTAGTGCAGTGCAGTAAAGTATAGTAACTGGTACAGTGCAATACAGTATAGGATAGTACAATACAATACAGTACACCACAATACAATACAGCATAGTACAATACAATACAATGCAGCACAGTACAGTACAGAATAGTATAGTACAATACAATACAATACAATACAGCACAGCATAGCATCAGTACAGTATTAGTATACAGCATAGTACATGTTATAAAGAATCACTGATACGATCATGACAGCACAATACAATACAATACAATACAGCGCAGCACAGCGGCTCAATTTCCATTAGTTCTTTCAAAGAGTGCGCAGTTGTACAGCAGCCAAAATAAGTTTAAGTTCACATATGATAAGCACGAGTTGGTCAAACAGTTAATGCCTTTTTTGCAATACGTTTGTTTTTCAATGATTTCTCCATATTGTGCCTTTATGGCCAGGAAGCAATGCTTGCTGCTTTGAAAAACGCAGAATTGACGAAGCGAGTGCGATTGCCTTCCGCCACTCTCCCCCGAGTTGAGCCCGTTCTTCCATTCAGCGAGTATTTCGGCTCCCCTTCCTGCAGGGCATTGCCTTCTCATGCAGTTCTCTAACTAAGCTGTCGATATTTCTCAAGTTGGAGTAGTTTCTTTAAACAGGACAATATGTCCTGACTGCTTGAGCGCGCCCCACAAGAACTTCGAGTATCTCTAAATATACCTCTCTCCACTACTAATGCGCCTTTCCCTATCCTTTTCAAATGAATGATTTAATTTGTTTAAAAGGTTCTTCAACTAAGTTTCTCCGACGAGCTCTCCTTTCCAGAGCTGAAACAAATACGTCCGAAATGCTTGATGAATACCATTATCCCTGAAGACAGCTTCAAACACATGTGGTTTCATAAATCAAACACGGTTGGATTTGCGGCTAATTATGTTATCAGCCCGATTGAAGTCTTGGATATTAAACAGACAGGTTTGCCTTGACAGCATGGGTGGTCTTTGTTCGACTGGCCTCTCGCCCAGTTAGTGGCCACTCACGGCACTCACACATCAGGAGTCAAACTCAATTTTTAAAATAGCATAACCAAGTTCCCAAGCTCCAGATTGTTGTGGACGGCTAAACAACTAAAAATAGTGAAAGTAGCCTTTGTTGGACAAGTGTACATCTAGCCACGTCTTTTTGGCCTTTTTTCTATACAAGAAAAATATTTGTTTAACCAGTCGTGTCGATAGATTCCATTTTTGCTTTTATCACAAGAAATGAAGAAGAAACAAAGAAAGACAAACACGTAAATGGACTTTAAAAAGTTAGCAGAGCTTGCAACCATGACCTTGTGTTCACATAAAGAAAATGGATTACGACTTGAGAGGAGACAACCACTCGTTTATGGCCTTAGAATGTAACTATCGAGCCCCATTACTATATATTGCTGAAAAAGGCTGTTAATGGCCATCCGTTCTATGCTATCACAGCTAATTGCTAGTAGATGCGTTTATCGATATGTTTAGTGTTGGCTTATAGGCGTGGCAGGGCAGCGCAGCGTTTTGCTTGTTTTGACAGCTGACAAATCATTAAAAATCAGCAAGTTTGGTTTGAAATTTAATACGTGCCAAATGGCAAAGAAAACGCCGAACTTATTTCTACTTAGATATGTCAGAGGCCAAATGTTTTGAGTATTTTAAAGTCCATTATATCTAAAACCAAGAGTCGAGAAAAATGTAATGAATAAACGTAGATCAGCTGTGCTTGCGATTGCTTGGTTTAAAAGTTGGAAACTTGAGCCATTAAAAAATGTATGCGCAAGTTGACTGATTTATTTGTGTATAGTATGATACGTATTAAATTGATATTTATGCGTCAAAGCATTGCAAATGACCAATTTACACCTTTTTGGCCCATAATTTATTTGTTTGGCGTATTTTAAGCTCTGTATAGTCTGACGAAGAAAGCTATATCGTTGTTTTTCATTGTTAGCATCATTACGTTTTTAAGTTTTACACCCCTTAATTAGGAAATCTAAAGTGACGAAAGACTCCCGTAGAATGCTTTGCCTTGTGGTTGAGTTCGTGGGTTGACTTCGCTTTTTTCAAGCTGGACTTCTATATGGTTATATTCATAGCTGTAGCTGAAACTGTTGACTCAGTATCGTTATAGTCTACGAGTTTAATAATATATTAAATCTCCTGAAGTTTAGGTTTTGTGTTTTATCTTATCAGTTTTTCATACAGTGTAGAAATAAACTGTCCAAAATGCTTTTCTAATAATTAGAGATAATTTGCGAAGCAAAGTACTTTGCCTGGTTCAAGTTTAAAAAGTCATATCAAAACTGAGCCGCTCCTTTATCTCAAAAGTTTAGTTTCTTTTTTCCTTTTTTGTTAATAGTTCTCATTGATAATCACGCCTTCTTTTTGTTCGATTATTTTCACACGTTTGCTTTATGTTTTCCTAACCATTCTCTGTCCATATCTGTACAGTTTGCTTTGCCTTTGGTTTCTTTGTTTTTCACCAACGCGTCCAACACATTCTAGTCGTTTAAAATACAAACTTAGATAAATTAAAGGTTGTAATCACACACAGCAGGCGCAAGAATTTCTGGTTTCGGTGAAAGTGGTTGAGTTTATTGGGACAAGCAATGAAACAATTAAATTAAGACGCTTTCAACTCTGTGATTCACGCATTGTCCTGTGATTCAATTGAAAATTTTATAGCATTAAATAATACCAAACAGTTACTGTAAATAAGAATGGATTAAAGTCCCCCGTTTTAGTACACAGTTAAGATTGTGGATTCTTGTTTTGTTGAGTGAAGTCAAGGCCCTTTGTTTATAATCCTCCTTTTTTGAACCTGAGAAATTCACCCACCATTTATGGCCTTCGTCATCAATTGCTTTCTTAGTATTATCTGATGAAAGGAAGCAAAAACTATCTTTGTTCTTAGTGTTATTCTACACATATAAATAGAGAAAACAGTATCAATATTTTTGCGCTCAACAGTTCTCTGTATTCTATCTTGCTATCTCAATCGCATTTTGTTTCTGTCTAGATATATAATCATAAGCCACCTACATTAAGAACATAATTTAAAAGGAAAAACTATATAAATCTTATAAAATGTTTGTCGGGAGACGCATTTTATGTAAAGCAACTGAATGATAATTAAGTATTACCACAGACTCAATAAATTACCCGAGATGAAGAACTCAACGCATCTTCAATGTGAGCCTAAAAACTGCGGCCTTTCCTACATTTTTTTGTCATCAAGAAACTACGTTACTGTAAAAAGGCGGGTTTGTCCTCTCGCTGTGGGAATTGGCCTCTCTCTTTGTGTGGGCGTTTGTCTCAAAGTTCTTCCTCTTTCTTTTTTATCTCGTAGCTACCTCGGATAAAAACTCGAGTCTGTCCATGACTTTTCTCCAAGACAATTACGGTAATTTACCCTCTGATGTTGGGAAATGAATAATCATAACTTTCGATACATCAAAATCTGTCATGAGGCATAGAGTCAATATAAAGAAAAATGTATCTATGTTTGATTTTATTAGAATATTGGGTTTTTTATTTCATTATTGAGATACGATGTTGGCGCCTCCAAAAGCAATAAATGTACTCGTGACAAGATTTATGCATCGGCACCGATAACCTTTTTCTCATCGATGAGACCAGTTATTGCTTTGCCTTGGTTGGTAAGCTTTTCAACAATCACGTTAAAAGGTAGAATATGGATACCTTCGATGGAGAATCCAACATGATTTTCGAGATATTGCTTGGAAGCAAGCAGGACTGTATACACTGTAGACATTATAGAGTTTAATAATATGCGGCGGCTGTACGTTGTTTGTGCTTGTTTCAGCAAATATAAAATTCGGTCTGTGAGAGTTGACTCTACATTTCATTCATTCAGACGAAACCGTAGTGAAACGTGCGTTAAGTTTACAACAACTTTGTGTGGCACTTTTGAACACATGAAGGAGTTTCTAACGAAAGAGTGCGAGCCAGAACATGGGGTCCTTAAGTTCAATAAGGAAAAACCTCTCCGAGAACCCTCCTTTGCCACCAGTAGTAAATCAGTATAATGTATCATCAAAAGTGGGTACAATTAAATACAGCGAATGAGATGTAACTTTTCAGTGGAGAGGGGAATTCTTGTGTCCCGTCCAGATATGTCATTTGGGCAGCAAAACCACGCAGGAAGGTTCACTGAATTCATGCTGCTCTTTATCAAAACTCTCCCTCGTTTTACTATGAAAGAAGTGCTAACAAATTATTACGATTATTACGTTTTCAAATTGCTCCACTTGAGGATTTTTAAATTTTGCAGAGTGGAAACTTCCGCTGCTCGGTCGCGCACAATGGATGCTCCCGAGCCATTGTTCATCCGCGCAATGCACGTTGTTTTCAATCTCAACCCAACAACCTCAGGCAAAGTAGGCAACAAACGATCAATTGCAAATTGAAGCAAAAGAAAACTATTACCGTAGATTACAGAAATCAAAGACTCCTTCCTCAGGAATCTAAGTACCCTAAATGAATAGATTTTACAGGATAGATTAAGGGGAATTTGTACAGCAATGGGTTTTGACAGCTGTAAGTAACCATTACATGTTTTCCGTGCTAAAATATCATTTCATTTACAGAACTTCCTTTATAACATTCTTCGATAAAACTGCTACTTGTTTCTTTATGTTTTGGAGGTTTCCAAACAATAATATCGTTAACCGGTTGTTTTTGTTGCATTATTCAGAAAAGTTGCAGACTAGATTGGACAGCTGTAAGGCACAGTCTTATGCAGTTATCTTATTTATTCTTGAAATCCTTCCCTCGTATAAAGAGCACACAAAAATGAATCTATTTCAGTCACTGACGTCTCGAACAAAAAGACAGTGAGGTAGAATATCTGGTCGGCGATAGTAACGTTTCTGCGAAGGGCGATTTGAGGTGAGATAAAAATAACTGGTTAACTATGGACCGTGGACTGAATGTCTTTATCTGTGGTTCGGCTGTAACTAACACTGCAAATAATTAAAATTTTGTGCGGAGAAGCGAATTTGTAGATAAATACAACTCCCCTGATAACCCCTACTGTAGTCTTGAAGCCCTTTCCGTCCTGGTGCGTCATAGCGGTCGAGCGCACGCACTATCACATTCTCTGGTGTTATTCTATGATCCTCGGTGATAAAAGAATCATGAAGGCATCGTGTACCAATTAACCCTATCCTCAGCAAAATTCTGACAAGCTTTTTGTAATGAAAAAACAATGCAGGCTACAACTTTCTCTTCTAAACTCTTACCGTAACATCCAATGCGGTTTTTACGTTCGGGAGTGCGAGTGGCAAGGATCTGATCCACACCAAAACTGAGTGGATGATGCTGTGATGGCAATGTGTTGAGGTTGCTTCCGTTGGCGCTCGTGGAGGTCTCAGCTCCGCTCCTCTGAGGGGCTGCCAGAATATCATCGATTCGAAACGAAGAAACTCGTCGATCTTCTTCTAGGTTGAACTGGAAGCTCATAGCTGTACTTTTTATGCGTAATCCGTTGGAGGTGAGCTCTTCGAGTGAAGAGTGCGGTCCGGCTGTGTTTCCTAGCTGTAAGCCTCCATACAATGGCCCCCCCTCGAAACGTCGCGCTTCCAAAGCGAGCAGTGAGGTCTCGGTGACATTGCATTGTTGACTGTCACATTCAGTTCCATTAGGGTTGATTTGTTGATTTATATCATCTTAACTTTTCTTTGTCAATGACAAGCACACACATATAGACGTAATGTTCTTCCTGGGCAAGCTTTCTTTGCGGCTGAGCCAGATTGGTATCTGTCTCAATAAAAGGAAACTGTTTCGGTCGTTTCGAAAAAAAAGCTGCAGGATTTCTTCCTTAACACTTTTGCTTGTCATAAAATTTTCTCACAAATTACAAAGTGCCAATGTTTACAGAGCTGGAACTAATCCCTAAATCTAGTTATCGGTCGTTTTATGGAGATACAAAGAACAAAAGGCAAAATTCACACATTGAGTGATTGAATAGTACTGTGAGACAAATGGCTTCAATAAGCATATCGCTACGTTTATTCGCCCAATAGTGTTCTTTTCTGTCTCAAAAACAGGAAGATCTTGTCCTTTTATTATATTGTTATCATATACATGTTATGATATCAGGCAAAAAGGTTGGTCGAAGGCGTATATCTCGCTCCGCCCGCCCCTTAATTGCCGGTGGTCAATTAGCAGATAGTTAAAGTATTCGATTTACAAGCTCTATCCAAATTGAAACACTGACACCCCAGCATACGTGCTTAAATTAATTCACCATCTTGGACAATATCCACGTGTATTTCTCGTTGATCGGGAAGATAAGGAGTTTAAATTCTCATTAGTGGCCAATGATACTGAAAGCTTGCAGGTTACAAGTGTCAAAAAATAGTAAGAAAAACAACAAGAAGCAACAGTGTCCCTTCAAAAAGCACGTTTTGTCATCGGGGTCATTTTCACTACTGCTTATATATTTTGCCAACAGTAAGATTCATCTTACATATCTGTAAAACCTTATCCTGATTTACTCCGGTTTCAGTGGTTGTTCATTCTTTATTTGTGATGACGTTATGGAAATTTCCGTTTAAACAAACCAAACAGACATTTTGGATGGGTTTTTTTGGCAAACATCAGACCATATGTAACTTTTCGGCCACGTTGGGGCGGGTCGCGTCGATGAATGAAGATTGTTTCCTTAAACATTTATCGGCAAATCTAAAATGGAACTTATCAAACAACCTGATAGTTATGTCGATAAATGATCAGACATTACGGCTGAAATAATAAACATTTATTTTGCGGTTGTGATAAATCTTTTCTGCACCTTCTATTTTTATATTTTCATTAGGAAACACTAGTTTGTGGGCAAAGTTTGATATTTGGTTGGTTTAAGCAACCGAAATGATCTCTTTTGATAACAAAAGAGTTAGCTGTCGATCATTGTTTGTATTTCAATGTCAGCGTTTTCAAAAGCCTGAGAATATTGTCGAGTATTAAGCCATTTAATATTAATTTACACAAGATCATATCAATTGGCAGAAGTTGAATGTGACCTGAAGTCATACACTTTTTATTCAATAGAAGCAGTTCTGTTTTTGTAATGAACTGCAGTTTGAGCGATATTTCACCTTTGCCGGAACACATACGCGAGTTGTGGAGTTTATATACTGTTTGAATTTATATCTGAAATGGTACTCTTAGATTCTATTTTCCTTTTGTTCTTCCCATCGTTTTTCATCAAAAGAAAAAAAAATCTGTTCACATTGCATTATTTTCCGTACGCTATAAGGTTGCTCAACAAGCGCCCAGTCAAGTCAACCCAGATATAAAGTTGTATAAACTTCATCGATATTTGAGCAAAATAAAATCATCGGCTTTTGTCTCCAAAACAGGTTTATTTAATCCATGCCGGCTTGTTTTGAAATCGTGTCCGGGCGAGACTAAAAACATTTGGTTTATCTGTTCTCACTAAAATGTTGTTTGTTATATAAAGTTCGTGTTTTCTGTTTGGTAAACAGACCATTTTGCAGCAATTTATCGAATAAACATTTCCGGCCCTCTATGAGAGACACCGTTTCCTTTTATTATGGATTATAAGCCATAATTATGATCTTCTAGCGTACTCTATTTTGCTTTATCTATAAATCAAATACTCTATAGACTTTATAAGACTTAACAAGTAGGTGTCTTGGCGTTTCTCACTTGCTTCATGGCGAGTAATAAAACTATTAATACCTAACTTTATCGCCACGTTCAGATAGTGATGTGAAAAGCAATTTCATCATCGCCGCGCCTGAAAGGTAACATTTTGATGATCGATGTTTCTATCAGCGCTTTAATATCAAATTTCCTCCCAGCCGTCAGTAGTGGTGGGTATTTTTAGAAATCTAGGCTTTTGGTTAGGAACAAGTAACATAAATTTCATGCGAAAAAAATCCCACAGAATTTAAGGTTGTCGCTAGTAGTAGTACACATGGCTTGTGCTCAAATCAGTGATCCCAAGCGGCGTAAACATAACTAGAAATTCAAAGTAACAGTAAAGAAGATGTGAAGTGTTATTGGACGGGAGAGAGATAATAATTAAAAGATACTATAAACCCATATCCAAAGATATTTGCAACACTCATGTGACAAGCAAGATTTGCCTAAAATTCTCTAAACCTAAAACAGAAACGCTAACTCACGTGATTGTGACATCTATATTGACTATAAGCTATCTGTTTGCTCAGCGCTCTTTGCGTGGAGAAAGAAGATTTCCTATCGACCATCCGCTTACGTACCAGTGCTAAAATAGTCGTAAAATGTTAATGTGCTCGCGCTTTCATAAACAGCTTCACTGAATGCTACAGCCGAGTTAAGATAGGGAAGCTATCGGCCAACACTGATAACCTGCGCGCGATAAGCGATCCATTTTAAAATAGCCTAGTGACTGCACGAGGCTAGCCCAGTTGTTGTTTTTTTTTACTGAAGAGCATGTACAGTATTCGAATTACAAGAAATGTTTGGAAGTTTCTTTATCAGCTGAGCAAAATGTCATTTGACTGTAATTCTTTGATCATATTCATGCTAGTTTGTGCCAGTATCTATCTGTTGCTTATAGCTATCTATGTAGAAGGGACTTACTCGATTTGATGCACGCAACATTGAATTGGAACCGGGACTGAACTCAGTGGAGTAGTACCAAGCAGCTAAACCAAAACTTAAACAGCTTAAACAGTCACAAACGAAAGCTGTTTGAAGGTGTGCTTAAATAAAATCTCTCTCCTACGGTGCACCAGAAATTTCAAATGTTTTCAACAGTTTCAAGTTTTGCTGTTCAACTAAACGTAAAGTAGAGCCATTGGTGTCCTTGGTCCCACGGAATGTTGTTCGTGTCGGCGTTACAAACAGCGGTGATTAAAAGTGTCGGCTATTGCCAATCGGTGTCTGCTAACTGCAAGAATAAGTAGAAGCAGAACACAACAAATGAGTAACGTGTTGTAGAGTCAAGACATATTGAGCACGCTATGTAAACGATTTTAGATATAAACCGATTATCTAAGCGAAAAAGACAACAAATAGCTTACTATCAAATGGATCTTTCATTTTTCATGCTATCGGTGATCTCGACTGTATTACCCGCTGATATCAGGGCACTGTTCAG
>JAOBYH010010568.1:0-12876 GCA_025403525.1 Umimayanthus kanabou | reverse complement strand
TTCAAATTATTTTTACTAATATATGATTACATTTTTAACATATGTAAATTTTTCAAATGTTTATTCTTTTAAATCTTACATCAACCATTAGAAACCTTGTATTAGATTAGACAGCTTATACAGTTTAGATAGTGTAAATAGTTTATATCTGTGAATTTACTCTGAAAACCCCACATGGGAGAGTGAATTAAAATATATCTTATCATATCATAACCTGGCTGTAGGTAGTAATGGATAATACATACTCAGCAAGCTTTAATATCTAAGAGAGTAAATACATGTAGGGTGCTCTTGTCTAGCAAATTATATTGCTCAATGATGAGTTGTAAAGTAATTGTATTTGGCACAGCTCATCTGTCCAGATGTTGTTTTTAAAACTCACGTAGATGTCAAAACATTTCGCCTGGCTTGCGGTCTGTAGAAAATGGCTCAAAACAGGTCTAAACATATCTAGAGCTGGCCTAGAGCAGGTCAAATACAGGTCTACCGCAGGCCTGTCCCTATATACAAGCCGACTGCAGATTATTTGCAGACATCTATGCAGTCTGAAGATTTAGTTAATATTCAATTTTGTCAGGAATTGAGATAACTCCCGCAATATAATCAAAGTATTCGGAGACGAACTTTCTCCCTCCGTGGAATTCTAAACTCTAAATTCCTGAAAACGAAACACTGGATCTTTTTAAGACTTTCCGAAATATCTTTCTTCACAAATAATCAAACTCATTTAAGTTTTCAAAGCAATCTAAACCATTGACAGAAGAATTTGGGTTAGTTGATTGTAAGTCTGATGGGCTCCACTTCGCTGAAGCGTCCACGCAACTACTTGATATCACATATACTTGTCCAGCATGCTAGTTTAATAGGACGCCTCAAATTACTGAGAACAATAGATTATAACTTAATCTCGACACAAAAAAAAAAAAGAACAATGCCGAATCCTCAACTCGTTACCTCACGGCACGAGTAATAATGGCTTATACGTGGTTGTCCACTGCATGCAAGAATACTCAGAGATCGGCAAGGAAAAGATTTATTTCAGCACTTCTTTCGCATTGTTGTTTGAGAAAATATCTGTTTTCCTTTTAGTTAGAATATTAAACGATAGATAAATAACATCAAATTCATTGTCAGAAATTAGGCTTGAGGAATATTACCGAGTTCTATTTGATCGCCGCCAGGCGCGTGGTGTACGTGTACATGGCGACAACAGCAAGATAATAGTTGTTTGATTCCCTGGCGATAGGACGAACAGAAAATGAAATATATCATAGGGTTAACGGCATGAAAGACGGTTGGGAAAAGACTAACTATGTCACTTACTTTGTCAAAACTACACCAGCTTGTTACGAGTGAGAACAAATCCATTAATATCATAACTCAATTATAGTAAGGAACATTGTTGTTAAGCGGAAGTTCTGTTTCCTTCTGCTTATAACGGCTTGAGAACAGTGCGCGTTCCCTGGAATCTTTTGTCGCCTTAACTTGACAAGAATCACGGGGTACAGAACCAACATGAAGAGTAGGAGGAGGAAGAAGGAGAATGATATAATACTAATTGTGTCCCAGATACGCAAATGATGTATGCTAAGATCCGTATAGCAGTACTGATTATTCACACTAAAATTGACGAAGATAAGCGCTGGGTTTGGAATGGCAATGGGTACGACCCAGGTAAGAAGTAGAAGCATAATACATGTTCATCTGCTCTGTACTTCGGCTTGCATGGGAAATGCTACTGCGTAGAATCTGTAGACTGAAATAACTATAAGGGATAGTATTAACACTCCGCAAGAAATATTCCGAAATAAATCAAAGAACTTGCATAATACTGTGCCAGTGGTCTGCGATATGTAACCTGCGTCTTTACGTTTAAAGACAATGTCATCAGCGAGATAAGAAAATGGTGAAAAAATATCCGATGCGGCCATGTTAACTACAAAATAGTCTGTGGATGTTTTTATTGTTCTGGTTCGGTATAAAACCACAATCAGCACAATATTTCCAACAAAGGACGCCAGGCTGGTTACCAAATCTGTAGCTAACCACGCTACATAAACAGTTTCCAAGTTGATAGTGCATCCAGCGTACGATGACGTTGTGTTCAGTAGCGTGCTGTTGTTCATCATTGTTTAAGTTCTTCTCTTAAAAACGATCGATCTTGGAAATGTTCGTTAGTCATTCTTTTCTTTTTCCTGTAAATAAGAAGAAACGCAAATATAGTTGTAAAATTAAAAGAAAAATATCGGTAAAGACGATTTTGTTTTTCTGTAGGTAACAACGATTTTGTTGTCCTTTTGTTAAAGTAATACTTTCATTTTGTTATATGAAAATGAATTATTTAATTTCATTTCATTCTTATGGCTGATAGTTTTTCAGAACTACATGTACCATGTCTGAAGCTCGGCTAAAGCGAAATACTGTTACGTTTATGGACCTTCGCAATTGATCAAGATATAAGGTTTTCTCAGTTAAAACTCTAGCATTCTGACTGAATACCTTTCTCTATATCTTGATCGTCAAACAGGAGCTTGTTTTTTAACATGGCGTCTTACTGAAGCAAGACTGAACTGGGAGAGTTAGCAAAACGGAGTTTTTATCCAATCGCACCAGCTGTAAATAGAATGACAATGTTAACCATCTGACCAACAGCTAATTTAAATCTATAAAGTACTCAAAGCAAGAACTCACAGCCAAGGTTCGACAACTGCTTTCTTGAGTGACAGAATATTTTAGTTTTGGATAAAGCTGCCGAACTTTAATCTCGGAAGGTATGATATTTTGTATAATTTAGAAAAACTATCCTGATTTTGAGGAAAATTGGTTCATGTCATGGATTTTGTGGGGAAAACAAAACTACCTTTTCCTATTGTTTAATGCTTTGTTATTGGAGGAAAGAGCCGTTTCATTTCGTTGAAAAAGATGCCTACGGATAAGTAATGCATAATTATCCAGGCTTTGTCAAAATTACGGTGCAATGTAAAAGAAATTTATAACTCAGTTGTCCTAAGAAATAAATTTTACATAATTTTTATAACAATTGTTAAACTAAGAAGACATCGTCTTTCATTTTGTCTTTTTTAAACGTTTTCTTAACAATATATTTTTTTACTAGCTTAAAGCAACTGGCGGCGGTTGTCTTAGGTGGGCAAACCGGTACCTTGTTGGGTGAAACAGCGTGAAGCAAACTAAAATAAACTAAAAAAATTCTACATGCGTGTTTTCAATCTTCTTACTGTCACGTGATCACATATCAAAGCACAAGAACTTTTCTTGTCCATTTTTTAACCGGTACGAGACCAGTAGCCGATCAGTTTTACTGAAGTTGTGATGATAAATAATAAGGTTTAACCATTTTCAGTCTTAAGTGTTATTCTTGAAACGAGAAGCAAAGCAAACATTTATTTAAATGTTAGTAACATTAGTGAGATGTTAACAGCATTTCATGGCAGGTGTCAGTAAAAATATTTCGACTACGTCAAGGCATTTGGAAAATTAGAGAATCTTTAAACTCTGACAGATAAACGGGTTAGGGAAGTATTGACAGCCGTATGAAAATATGAATTGGTGTTTGCAGTTGGTCGATCGTCCAGATTGGTGTAGTCTTGAGAAGGTCTGTTTTTGGTTGTGTCTGAGTTAGTGTTGCTCGTTCATACAGTTCCTATCCATAGCGTTAGGGTAAGGTGGTAGTTTTGTTCATGTCCGCGGTTTTATGGTGGTGGCCGGCAAAATCGTAGCGGCGGTTTTTTTGTTCAGTAATTGTTAAACAGACACAACCAACAAACAAGATAACAAAAATTACACTGAGAAAATACATCGAACTCGATTATGTAAAACAAAATGAAAAACAATATCAAATACAAATACAAATTCATGTCTTTTTCTTGTGTCTTCTTTTGTTATTCGTTACATTAAATATTAAATATTACGTTTTGTTTTTGTGCTGGCTCGTTTAGTATCTTGCATAGGTGGCTTGTATGCCGTGTATAGAATCCTACAACGGTTCAGTGGATCTGTTTCTAGTTATTTTAAACCAGCTTTCAAGCGTAAGTTTGAAGAGTATGTTAAACATCGCAATGATTTTGTCGAGCGGCACAAAAACAAAACCGTCGTGCACCAAGATTTTGCCGACTCAGGCAACCCAACTGTTCACATGGAGGTGGGGGACCCCGGGTAGATGGGGTACCCCACCTCGGTGGGGTAATCCGCTTAGTCATAAAAACTATCTTTTACTCTCGGTTGCTTTCACATGAGAAGTGGGGTCCCCCACCTAAGCGGTTACACGGTCAGCCGGGCCGGGTAACCCGCTTAGGTGGGGTCGATTTTCCTCATGTGAACGCGTGAGGTGGGGTGGCGGCCTAACTGAGGTGAGGTTCATCCGGGGTTTAAAAGCTTTTTATGTTCAGTTTGATTTCCGCCAAAACATCATGGCGGCAAACAATTTCAAGCCTGGCGAACTTTTCGGTCTTGTTTATCTTCAAAACACGGATAAAGCAGAACACCAGTGGTATAGATGTAGAGTGCGAAGCAGTTCTGTCAAAATCCGTGTCAAAGGGCCTCAAAGCACAAAGCAGTTTCGTTCGCGACGGCGGTGGTGACACAAATCGAAACACGGATTGTAAAGCATGTTTACGTCTTGCTGCTTACAATAACTATATTATCTTCTTCCTGATGACAATCAGAACCTTTCTTTTGAGTGCTCAAACTAAATAGGCCCCTTAGTTTAAAAATTAGTCGATGTTAAAGTGCATAACACTGAATGTTTAAACAATTTTTGAATTAACCTCGGCGCCCCAAAATCATTACTTAAGGCCTAAATTATTTAATTTTACTACGATATAACTAATCTAACAGTTTGTGAAATGGAAAACTGTAGAAGTCACGCACATTACAAAAAATGCTAAAATTCACTTCAGCACACCGGCCTGATATAAACATTTTAAAAACTGCTTCAATATCTAACCTTTTTATAAATCAATCCAAAATCGCCACAAGCCGAGTGACTGCACGCCTTCTGCATGTTGACAAACACGTCACGCGATAGCAGTTCTAAACCTCACCCCAGCACCCTAGGGTTCAAAATAGTGCGTGTGAACGTAAGTCTTCTTTGACCTTGGAAAGCCGAGGTCCCCCACCTACCTGGGGTACCCCACCTTCATGTGAACAGGCCCTAATTCATTTCTGTGAAGAAAGACTTCAACAAAGATTGCCGAAACTTCGATAGAGAGACTGTACATGTCGTGTATCAATTTCACTCCCTTAAATATATTATAATATGAAAAGAATGATATCAAAATTTAGACAAAGATTCCATACTGAATAAGATTTCGTACATTTATAAGGGAATATTAAATCATGCACGAAAGTCTACAGAGACAATTAATTATTTTTGAAGCGACTGGAAACGAATTGTTTAAATTGTGTAAATGGTTTAATTAACCCTTTGAACCCACATCTTTGCAGCAACAGTACTCATCAATTAAATTATCAAAGCCACCATTCCCTATGGGACGAGTACGTTTTTAGGTTCTATAGTAGTGCTCACCTCATTATTCACAGTTTTGCAGTCAACAACTGTGACACTTCACTTCAGATCAGAACTGATGAGGACCCTTTGGGTCGAAAGATCTATGTACTCCGTTTTCACTTTATGTTCAGTTCACCTCAGTTTTCAATGTATAGTATTACTATGTGTATAACTTTGCTCAAACGTTGTCATAAAATACGGAAACTAGAATAATCAACAATTAATTCTTATAAAAATAATAACTTTTACCATAAAAACTAATGATTAGAAGCGAAACAATATGTTCCTTATTATTGATCGTTTTCTGTTTGTGTGTTGGCAATTTCCTGCTCTAGTCAAGAGCTTAAAATCAAATATGTTGCCGTACTATTGTCCAATTTCACTAAACCGCCCTTAATGTTTCATTTTTGTTGCGCCGGTGAAACAATTGTATGGTAAAACTTAAATTGTGACTATAGACGCTTTCGTAAGCGGCTACATGTCTCAAATTTTGGCATTCAGTTTCTCTCTCGTTACATTAAAAGTTTATTAAAGATATTTGACATCGAATTTCCAAAAAAAGTGCTCTTATTTCGAGCTACTTTGCCTACCTGCCAAAATGGCTTCCGAAACTGTGATAAGAAGTATTAATACGAGAGTTAGAAACGTACCAATTTCTGTTCTGGTTGTAGCTCTATCCAATCCGGCGTTAGTTATGTTTTCGCAATCTTTTACGCAGGTGGTCTTTTTCACGCTTTCGCCTCAGTAGGACTTATCCGATTGCAATGAAACTGTGCAAGATTATTGAAGGAACTGGTTTAACATTTTAGAAACAAAAACATTAAGTGACTTGAAAGAATGCTTTTGACATAAAAGTAATAGAGATTGTCGTGTATCAATTTTAATCGCTTAATTTTATTAATATATGAAAAAATTCATATAAAAATGAGACAAAGATCCAATACCGAAAAAGATTTCATAATTTTTAAGGGAATACAGTCATACATGAAAAGTTTACAGCAAATATGGCACCAGGTTGTTCGGTATTTACTTGCTCTTAGCATTCATGTCGTGCTTTACACTTTTCCGACTTCAATAAGAGGCAATAAACTTTTACTTTAATAACTAAGGAAGAAAAACAAAATGTGTTCCTTGTTTTTGACCAACCGTTTGTTTTGCGTGTGTGCAATTTCCTGCTCTAGTCAAAACTTCAAAAACAAATTTCCGTATTTTTTCCAATTTCAAAAAGCCGCCCTTAATGAGCTATGAGTATAAATTTTATAGCCCTGGAACAGCTTGGCTGCATTTCTCCTTATTTGAGGTCTTACAAACTAAGAATGTAACAAACGGTACGGTCAGGCCTATTTTCTGATCTCTAAATCTAAAACTTGACTCGAAGTATTTGTTATACTGAACAATGGTCGACACTGATCCACTAGTAAATCACGTGGCAGATCAGAGGAGCGGTCTAACATGCATAACAACCAAAAGTTGATCTTTATAATTCTCAGATCGACCTATCGGTACGAAATAAAATAATGAACAGTTCTTAACGCATTTTGTGTGGCTTAATGTGTAAACAAAAACAAAACTTAAGGTTCAGAATTAGAAAGTTTTAACTTAAAAGTGGTATCAATTGAACTAATATATATAACTACTGCGAATAAAAAAACAAAAGTAAGGCAGGTTTTATCTTTGACATTTTAAAGAACTGAAACAACAAGAGAGGACTTGCGTTCGCGTCAGAACGCATAGCTAGCAGAAGGTGCAATATAATTTAACACTAAAACTTGAGTAATATGAAGTTCCAGTAATATGAAGTTCACATCGTCTATAAAATGGCTTCCTAGAATATACTAAGGTTTGAGAATTGAAACAAGAAAAGAAGACTTGTGTTCCAAGCCATAATGCATACGTAGCAGAAGGTGCAATATAATTTAACAACTAAAACTTGAGTAATATGAAGTTCACACAACGGTCGTCTATAAAATGGCTTCCTAGAAAACACTAAGGTTTGAGTTTGTTAGAAGCCAGAATAAAACTTGTTTCTTAACTTTTTTACTGACTGAGTCGCTCTAGAAAAAGTAAAGCTGATCTGACATTGAACTCGTAGAGTTATCAAAACACTTTTTATCCGACCGTAGCAGCTATACACAGATGACAATATTAACCATCTGACGAAAAGCTAATTTATGCTTTTGTTTTCAATTATTTCTATAAATGGAAATAGTTGTATTTAATTTGGTTCCGAAACGTCCTTCCTGGGCTGAACTCTGTTTGCTGGGAATAGGGACTAGTGAAGAGATAACCCAATAAAAACACATAATTGGTGCATTTTGGCCGCTCACTAATGAGTGAGTGGCCGCATTATTTTAACAACAATACATTTGTTCAGGATAAAAGCTTGTGATCTGGAACTGTTCCAAGCAAAGGTGAGGAATAACCGCCTAAAAATGAGGTATAGCCGATGATGGAGGTGTGAGGGGAGTTGGAGGGTTGAAACTGCGATGTTTACCACGTAATAACTTCTCTCACGATGGAGTGAAAGAGGACGATGAAGTGAATTCCTCTTGTTATATACCCCCCATGGGAGGAGAAGTACGAGATCCCACTGTGGGCCTGGAAACTAGTTCACGTGGCACAGCGCATAAACTCATTTGTTTTCCTTTGCGGAAAATAAATTTCCTTTAAATAGAAAGAACTAAAACTAACAGTACCGCAGGCTTCAACTACTGCTTGTCAAGGGACTGACAGATTATTTTAGTATCCGCATAGAGCGGTCAGGCTTTTTGGAACGGGCTTCTGTTCCCAGCAAAACAACATCTGGTTTTTTTTTTCTGCCCAGACCAGTTTCAATTTAGTACGAGAGTTTGAAAGGTAACAATGTTGCATGCATTGGTAAAAAGGTATTTTGACATCGTGGAAGTCTCGGCTCAAAAAAACAGACGTTTCTAAAAAACTTACTGTACGCACCTGTTGGTAGTGTTCATGCACCTACGTGTGTGTGTAAGTTTCCAGTATATTCCGTCGTGTAATTTTTCAATGACTAATAAACAATAAAACCTTTTTTCTTAACAATGCAATTGTAATGAGCAAGCAAAGAATGCAAAAATGCTACCGAACTATTTTCCAACATATGAGACAACATCTAAGTCTATGTTTGACGACATATGTAATTCGTGTGTGATTCATGTTTAAACATTTTGTGAAAAGAGAAATGCATTAACTTTTCATTGAAAAGTGTTCACAGATTCGCTGTTAGTTGTCAATGTTATTCTAGACCAACTTAGAATGTGAATACAGATCGTTCGTGTAGTGAGCTCAACAGCTACAAACATGGGAGACTTTAGTCCTAGTTGTGAAGTCGACAGACGGGCTCGTTTGCGCAAAGCGCAGCTTTCTTGACAACACTGTCATTTTAATAGTGCCTTGAGCAAAACTTTTTATTTAAGGATCTCCATATAATTTTATTTTGTTGTCAAACTAAGCAAATGCTAGCTCAACCGCTGTGGTCCATTTTAGAGGGAGAGCTAATAGCCATTAACTGACGTCAGAACGTCTCCAAAAAATGGCATCAGCTTGATTACAATGTTGTTTTTGGTAGGCTTTTCTTTTTTTAAAATCATTTCTTTTCCTGCACAGTATTTATAGTGTTTGTAAGACAACTTAATGTGTTCGATATTTTCCTGTTGGGGGCAAAACGTTATAATTTATATAATGATACCTGTTTCCACTGGCAGGTTTCTCGCTCTGTAAGTGCACGTGGCGACAATTTTGATGGAAAGAACTGAAAAGAAGCGGATCACAAATACTGCATATTATTCCTTCATGCGTCAGCATACTTTTAGTCGTGTCTCCGTAATTTGATGGTAACATGACCTTCGGAAGTGTATAATGTGTTGTGTTGTGTTGTGTTGTGTTGTGATACTCACAAAATATTTTGATATGAATTGTTAGTTCTACGCGTTTCTTTCGCTTTGTTATTTGAGGAAAGATTTGTTTTCCTTTTAGTTAGAATAAGAAACGACAGTTAAATAACACCGAAAAACAATGTCAAAATTAGGTGGGAAAATAAAATTGTTTCAATTGTCCCAGCTGCAAACAAGCAATTGTTATTGAAAACTGCGCAATAACGTATTGTTCAGGAGCTCAATTTTTAATACTTATGCATGAAAAGAAAGGGAGCGACAACATACCATATCAAATATTTGCATGATGTATTTTTAATGAAGTTTAGAGACAATTGTCTGACATTTTCCTTCCTGGAGGGCCATGAGGTCTTATCAAAGACGAAATACTACAATAAATATAACAATGTAAACATCTGATCTAAAGCCCTGTTTACACGGCACAAACTAACCCGGGTTCGATCCGGGTTAAAACTAACCCGGGTTATGTTTACACGACACTTTTCTAAACTAACCCGTGTCGAACCCGGGTTAGTTTATACCGTGTAAACAGGGCTTATGATTAACAAGAAATATAACATCAAAAACATGAGATAGATTTATTTTTTTAATGATTCATAAGAACAACGAGGGTATTTACAAGACAGTATAAATACAATGTATTACATGAGACAAGAACAAAGTGTATCTGCGACTATGAACATTATACAAGATAACAAAACTGCCGCTACAGATAACTACAAGGTTTTTTTGTCAGGTTAAGCCTTTGCCCAGGCTTGTGGAATGTTATCGAGTTCTATTTGATCACCGCCAGGTCCGTACTGTTCGTGTACACGGCGAAAACAGCAAGATAATAGTTGTTTGATTCCCTGGCGATAGGACGAACAGAAAATGAAATATATCATAGGGTTAATGGCGTGAAACACCATTGGGAAAACATTAATTACGTTATGTATATTATGTAAAGTACACTTATCTGTGAGTGAGAACAAGTAAATTAATAGCGTAATATGATTCATTCCCCAGCAAATTATAAAAGCCACAGTTATAGTAATAAACATTGTTGTTAAGCGGAAGTTATGTTTCCTCTTTATGACGGCTTGAGAACAATTCGCGTTCCCTGGAATCTTCTGTCGACTTAACTTGATAATAATTACGGGGTACAGAACCAACATGACGAGCAGGGGGAGGAAGAAGAAAAATGATGTACGGATTGTGTGCCATATACGGATATAGTGTGTGCTCAGTTCAATGTAGCAGGAATGATATTTCAAATTAAAATTGAAGAAGATGAGCGTTGGGCTAGACATGGCAATGGGTAAGACCCAGGTAAAAAGTAGAAGTATTATACGTGTCCGTCTGCTCTGTACTCTTGCTCGCATAGGGAACGCTACTGCGTAGTATCTGTGACCTGTAATCACTATTAGGGATAGTATTGACACTCCGTAAGAAACTTCGGAAAAGAAAAGAAAAATTTTGCATAACACAGTACCAGCGGTCTGCGATAAGTAGCCTGCGTCTTTACGAAAAAACAAAACGGTATTAAAAAAAGACATTGATGGTAAGAAAGTATCCGATGCTGCCATGCTAAAAACAAAGTAGTCCGTAGATGTTCTTATTGTTCTGCTGCGGTATACAACCACAATCAGCACAATGTTTCCAACAAAGGACGCGATGCTTGTTACTATATCAATAACGAACCACGCTGCATGAACAGTTTCCCAATTGATAGTGCATCCTTCGTACGTTGACGTTGTGTTTAGAATCGTGCTGTTGTCAATCATTGTCTAAGATCTTCGCTAAAAACACTAGATCTTGGCCGGAATGGTTGTTAGTCTGTCTTTTCTTTTTCCTGTAAATTAAAGGAAAAGCGGACACAAGTTAGAAGGAAAAAAAATGTTTTTTTTTCTCTAAGTGTGACGTAAATTTCTCATCCTTCTGACGAACAAATATTTTCAATTCTTTATATAAAATTGAATTACTTTTATACACGTTTAAATGTCTGATAGTTTTCCAGATTAACCATATTTAGAGCTCGGCAAACCGAATTTAGTATATATAACGTCCATGAATCGTCGTAATTTATCAAACTCTGTTCATCATTCAAGGATAAAGGAGGTACGCGCATATTGTTAGATTTTCTCACCAATCATAAATCTAGCGTTCTGACTGAACCCTTTTCTTCTGATCTTGACTGCCAAACAAAAGCTATCCTTGAACTTTGCGGTTTACTAAGCAAGACTGAACTGGGATAGTTGGCAGAGCCGAGTTTTTATCCAATTGCACCAGCTGTACATAGAATGACAATGTTAATCATCTGACCAAGAGCTAATTTAAATATCAAGAGCACCGCCAAGGGTTAACAACTGCTAACTTGAGTGACAGAATCATTATAGTTTCGTGTAAAGCTGTCAAACTTTAATCTCGGAAGATATGATATTTTGTAAATTTAGAAAGATCTTGTCTGTTCCCAGCAATATAATATCAATATGTTTTCTGTCAAGTCCAGTTTCGGCCATTTGTTATGAGGGTAAATAGAAACTTGGATACTATTTTCATATAGTTAATAAACATTGCCCTAATGTTTGAGGACAACGTGCCCATGTGATGGCTTTGGCTGGGAAAAAACGGTTTTTTTCCTTAATGCATAACGTTTGTTATTGGAGGAAAGAGCTTTTCCATTTCGCTGAAAAAGAAGCTACCGATGCATATATAATCGACCTCAAAAGGATTCCAGCATTTAATAAGGTACCTCCTCGGTCAAGAGAGACACTCATCTCTCTGAGCTACGTTATTCGGTTTCAGAAAGACTTGTTCCTATTTGGCTGGGATTTTCAGTTAAGATCTTAAATGAACATACATAAGTATTATCATTAATGCTTCTTAAGATGTGGCTTATTTCAAGAAGTTTATCTGAATATCCCCAAATTTCCTAAACGGGTAATTCGAATTTGTAACTTGGACACTAGCCTCCGAGAAATATGGCGGCTGCATTGTAGGCTACTTGCACACTGAGATTAGTCAGTTTTATATCCAAGGTGATGCTAACCAGAAGTTTTTACGGCATGGCACAAATTAACAAGTAGATGATTTTCACAACTTCTTATCACCCTGTCCTTTGTTTTAAAATTGGATTGCGTCAACGTTAACATCCGGTGAAGCAAAAAGCGGGCATATCAAACGACACTCTTCGTAAAGATTCGGAAACTCCGACTACTTCGAAACATTTGCAAAACAATAGACTGAATAAATCTGAATATATCATTGCTGTGGGTTTTCCAGAGTTTTTTCCCATGCCTTAATTTGCTTGAGACTGACCTAAGAAATACGTTTCAAAATTTATAGTTTTAACGTAATTGTTAAACTAGAACATCTAATGAGATACCTTCCTTCGTTTCGTCCTTTTTAAACGTTTTATTAACCCAAGAAGGCATAAGCCTAAAAAAGTTACACGAACGCATA
>JAOBYH010010346.1:0-12879 GCA_025403525.1 Umimayanthus kanabou | reverse complement strand
AAAACTGTTGGTTACCATGGCAACAGCTAATTGCCTATGTCAATAAAATGCAGTCCAAAATGTTCCCAATAAAATTTAAGGAAAAGTCACCAACTTTGGTTTTCCTACCGTTTACCGCTAGAGAGCAACAACAAAATATGTGAGTGGGGGGGCTGATTCGCCCCCTCCCCCCCCAGTCTGGATAGGTTAAATGCGTTTTGCTCCATAACGTAAATAATACTTAAATATACATAATGTGCATCATCCACATGTTTGTATGAACTTGTACTGTTGTAGTGTACTTATTGCACGTCTTGACAATTTTATATTTTTTTCGCAATATTTACAGTTTCATACATTGCATTGGATACTATATATTTTCAGACTGATGGCCAAATAGACTTGTTACTTAAAATAACTTTCAATAAACTTGAAACTTAAACTTGAAACTTAAAACAATAATAGACTGACTAGTCTAGTACTTAGCTTGCCATTAATAGTTCGATTCGAAGAGAGGAAAGGCGACAATTAGCAACATCTGTTTACAATTAGGCTCTTAATCTTAGTTTTCAACAAGCACTAAATATTGATGACTAGAAAGATCCCTTGTTGTTGGTGCGCCACTTGAAAGACTACCACATTTCCCTACATGTTGTCACATAATACCTTTGATCCGACGATTTGTCCAACACGGAAGTTGAAAAGCCCACTTTTAGCTTGTCCTTTGAAGAAACTGTACGAGCTGGAGCTGCTTTGCTTTCAGCTTCTCTTTTTCTAATTGGAGTTACATTCTCGGGGTCAGGGAGCACCAGCTGCCTTTGTGAGTCGGGCATATCATTGATTCCACCACACGCACCTCCCAGCGACTGACCTGTGTGAAAAATCGTACAGAACATGGCACCAAAGGCTATCAACGGCCTGCGTTCGAATAACATCAAAGATTTAAGCCAATCCAACATTAGCCCAGTTTTTGTTAGGCGACGCATCATTCCCTTTCGTAAACGGTTGATGCCATTTCGAACAGCATTCTATTGTTGTTTTCGTGAAGACAAAGTCGTGATCGCCAAAATACAACTAATACTAACTCCAATCCAAACCAAAACTAACTCTAAAAGAAATTAATTTTTAAAAAAAAACAAATGATAAACATATTTAAAAGAATTACCGTGTTTTGAACCCGTAACCGCTAGGCATTCCATTCCTGCATCGCCAACAACTCGATTCAGTACCGTTTACATATATATTACACAAATTGCATCGACTGTTAACGAAAGGGAAACTAACTCAGGGGACTGCCGATTTTTTTGTCGCCATCGGAATGTGTTGAGGAAAAGTTAAGCATGTTGATTTTCAGACGTCCTGATGGATCTTGTCGGCTAGTGTGTGGTGGTTCCCGACAACTGTCGGAAGGAAGCCCATGAAAGTACATCCTAAACGCGCGTAATTTCCACAAAAAAAGTCAGCGTTAGGATAATTAAAGTTTTTAACATTTGAGACAGACTAAACAGACGTAATTATGACACATTATCTCGATGGGAGGATGTCACGAGAACAGCTTTTATGACACATTATCTCGATGGGAGGATGTCACGAGAACAGCTTTTATGACAGACGGATTTACATGTACTCACGTTTGTTGATATCAAATATAGAAACCAGGGCTTTGAAGTAGCGATTGTTGAGGAAGACTTGAATTAACTTTCAGATTAAATACTTATAGTACGAACATCGGTAGTAAAAGGCTACCTAGTCTGGGGTCACGTAGTGCAGTTGGTTTTTATACCTCCATCTTGTTTTCCGAGGAGTAGAAACATTTATATATCTCCAAGGTGGCACAAGTGCGGTCATCTTTCTGTCATAATAACTGTTTTTCACAAATATTATTTTCAAAAAAATTAAGAAAAGGGAAGCATGCTAGCAAGAAAAACGAGCTGAAAATTGGTGCAGACACACTTGTTACACACGCAAAGAATCTTCCCTCTCCCTTTAGCGCTTGCAATGCAGGCTCCACTCGGCTAAAATGGGAACCGTAACTCACAGGGCATTTGGCATGACCCCTGCAAATTCTTCCTGCATGGACGTTGAGATCTTCTGACAACAATCAACTACATTAGTTTCAGTCTCTGATCAAGTCCTTTGGTGACCTTGGTCCGTGCGTACCAGCAATGCAGGAAGACGCTTCCTGACGTCCTTAAGAATTCATGCACTTAAACATTCCTTTTTCACAAACTGATATATTTTGAATTTGATTTCTTATCCTCTTATACATTTTTATCATATATGTAGTTTCTAATACATTTTAAATATATTCACACCACTTTTATAACTTTGAAACAGAATTGCTATCATCCCAACTTCGGTCTAAGAAATAATATCTGTTAATATCGTCATCGGCGTCGTCGTCATCATCTACTCACAAAATGAACCTAATCGGAATAGTATTAGCTGACAATTTCAGTCAACTAATCAAATGTCACTTGTGAGAACGTAAATTCTAGTCAACTGGACAACCACGCTGATCTGTGTGAAACACTATAGGAACCTGACATTTGTTAGCTGAAATTGAAAGCTGAATTTGCGAAGCCTTTTCAAAATCTCACATCTTCATAGTCATTTGATGCACAGAGCTGAAATGTGCCAGCTAGTGTCAGAAGCCAAAGATACAATTCAGTGGCAAGCAGGGAAGGCGAAGAACAAGATCGAGGCATTTCACTTTCTGAAGTTTAAATGTAATCAACACTGTTCCTGTGTGCTGTTCTTGCCGTGGTTCGGAGGCTTGCATGCCCTAATGACCCTGGAAGCTAGATCAGCTGGGACTTCGGTCCCTGGTAGGTCTAACCTTGCTGGGTAGGTTCCAGGTGAAGGGCCAGACGAATACAGCACCTGGCCCTCCAGGTTGGGGGTTGGGCATGGGGCCAACACCCCCACCCTGTAAAAGATCCATTGTTACAGAAACATCAAACACATTAACGCAACAAGACTTAGGAACGAGAAGGTCAGCTCGGAGAAGCATTATGATGCCACACAGGGAAAGCCAAAGGGAAGCTGTGAGGTTGAGGCCCCTTCTAACAACCAAGAAGTTACTAAAGATGGGTACATGGAACGTCAGAACCTTGTATGAAGCAGGGAGAACTATGCAGGTAGTGCGGGAGATGAAGAATTACGGCATTTCATTACTGGGACTAAGTGAAACAAGGTTGCTACAATCAGGACAGAAGAAGCTTTCTTCCGGGGAGGTCATACTGTACTGTGGGCATGAGGAGGACAATGCCCCCCATACAGAAGGCGTAACCTTTGTTCTTTCAAGAGAAGCACAGCAAGCTCTTATTGGTTGGGAACCAGTACATTCCAGAAGTTCAACACCAGAGATAAGAATATCAAGCTCAATGTAGTGCAGTACTATGCCCCAACGAATGATGCCGACGATGGGAAGAAAGAAGAGTTTTATGAGCAGTTACAGGACCTCCTTAGCATGCTAAAACCAAAAGACATCACCATCCTTATGAGCGACTAGGTGCTGACAATACTGGATATGAAGAGATCATGGGAATACAAGGATTGGGTAAATGAATGAGAATGGAGAGTTGTTTGCGGACGTCTGTGCTATGAACCAACAGGTGATTGGACAGTGTTCTCCCCAACAAGCGTATTCATAAAGCCACTTGGAGATCCCCAGACCATATAACAGAAAACCAAATAGATCATGTTTGCGTCAGTAAGAGGTTTAGACGATTTCTGCAAGATGTTAAAGTAAGAAGGGGTGCAGATTTAGCATCAGACCATCACCTAGTATTGGCTACATCTGAAGAGACACCGGTCACAAACCAGCACAAGGGTTCGCTACAATGTGGATCTGATGAAGACAAAACATGTGCTAGAGCAGTTCCAAATAAAGTTATCCAATAGATACCAATTATTACAAGATCTACAAGAGGAGAGTGATCTGGACCTGGAGACTGAATGGCAGCAAGCGAAGAAATGTGGATTGACACCTGCGCAGATACATTGGGCAAACAAAAGATGCGTCATAAAGATTGGATTTCACCAGAGACAATAGAAAAGTTACATGTGTGCATAAAGAGAAAAAATCAGCAGTAAACAACAGCCGGACACGGGCAGAAAAGTCAAAGGCGCAGGAGCAGTACTCAAAAGTTCACAAAGAGGTCAGTTAGAAGAAGTATAAGAACTGATAAGAGGACTCTTTGTTGATGATTTGGCTAGACGGGCACAAGAGGCAGCAAGATTGAGAAACCTTAGGTAGCTGTAAGCAACTACAAAGAAGTTGTCCGGCAAGTACCAACAGGAAGAGAACCCAATCAAGGACAAGCAAGGAAATTTCCTTAATACAGTAGACGAACAACTTACGCGATGGGCTGAGCACTTTAGGTAACCACTGAATCGACCACCTCCTGACGATCCTCCTGATATTCCACCAGCAGAGGATATACTCCCTTTGAAATGTGACATGCCCAGAAAAGCAGAAATAAAGAGAGCCATCAAAATGTTGAAGAATGGCAAGGCGGCGGGACCAGATGGGGTACCAGCAGAGGCGTTAAAAAAGGGCATGACATCAACAGTGAATATACTGCACAGCTTGTTTAAGAAGATTTGGGAAAAGGCCGTGGTGCCAGACGAGTGGAAAGAGGGTTTGTTAATCAAACTCCCGAAGAGCGGTAACTTGAAGGTATGCTATTGTCAATTCCTTGAAAAGTGTTTAGCAGAATATTGTTGGGCAGAATGAAAACTGCAGTGGATGCCAAGCTACGAGACCAGCAGACCGGGTTCCGTAAGGATAGATCCTGCATTGATCAGATTTGCACGCTACGGATCATCTTGGAGCAGGCACTGGAATGGAACTCTTCCATCTGTGTCAACTTTATCGACTATGAGAAGGCTTTCGACAGTGTCGACAGATACACTGTGGCAGATTATGAGGCATTACGGTATTCCTATCAGGGAATGTCATGCAGAGTTGTTCATGGGGGCCAATTGTCAGAAAAGTTCGAAGTGACCTTGGGTGTCCGCCGAGGATGTCTACTATCCCCGTTCCTCTTTCTGCTAGTGATTGACTGGCTCATGAAAACAACTAAAAGTAGAAAGAATGGTATTCAATCGAGTCCCTGGGTGCAATTGGACGATCTTGATTTTGCTGACGATCTAGCTTTGTTATCTCACAACCAGAAACAGATGCAGGATAAAACGACACAGCTAGCAACAAACTCCGCAAAAACTGTAGGTGCAGACAAGATGTGTTAACCAGAATTGGGAAAGCAAGAGCCATATTCCACATGCTCAAAAACATTTGGAAATCTAGAGAGCTTACAATAAGAACAAAGCTTATGGTTTTCAATTCCAACGTGAAAACAGTTTTGCTGTATGGCTGTGAGACTTGGCGAACAAGGAAGAACCAGCAGAAGATCCAGACCTTTGTTAATAGATGCTTACGAACAATATTCAGAGTCAGATGGTTAGACAGGGTCCCTAACGAAGAATTGTGGCAGAGAACAGATCACGAACCAATGGGAAAACAAATTGTGAGGCGGAAATGGAGTTGGATAGGACGTACCATGCGGAAGGATAATACCAGCATAATGCGGCAAGCTTTAACATGGAACCCACAGGGCAAAAGAAAAGGGGGCGGCCAAGGAATAGCTGGAGGAGAGACACGGAGACCTTGGAATGACGTGGACAGATATAAGTAGAAAGGCCCAAAGTCAGGTGCGTTGGCGCTCAGTGGTTGATGGCCTATGCTCCGCATGGAGCTAAGGGCCTAAGTAAGTAACTAAGTAACACTGTTGGAAAGATCATGTTAAATTTAGCAAAAGTACCAATTTTGGGGGGTTTTTTATCTTGTATAGAGGTAAAAATTTTTTGCTAAAGTAACAAGTAAACCTTGTGTAGACATTTCTATCGTGTCACGAAATATTGCGCAATTCTTACACTCTCGGAGTGTAATATTTGCAAATCACCACACAAATGTCTTCAAGAAACAGCTTTTACTTTTCAATAATTTCTCCTCTGCATATGAACACAAGCTAAAAAACTGATACTTTTGTTAATTCAAACATTTTCAACTTTACTGAACTGAGTATTAAGCATGTGTTTGATCAACTGACTGTCCCGCACAAATTCGATATTTTGCAAAATATCAAGCACAGCAAAGTCAGAGCATTAGTCATTTTAGACATATCGCCATGTTTCTCTTTATTTGAATCGCCAGCCCTAATTAAAACAGTATTATTGCTTTCCAAGATATTCTAAGGTTTGCTAATCCGCCAAAATGTCCACGCATTTTATGGAATATTTTCTAGCAGCGAGGATAGTTGCTACTACACTTGAGCAACTGAATCTAAAATATACCTCGACCACGTCGCTTGCGCGAGGCCAGAAATGTTAATACTACAACAAGGTTACCACCGTTAACTAAACATTAAATTCAATTTCAAAGACCTTTTCTAGTATATTCAAGAAGTCAATGGTACAACGATCACTGAAATGAGAAGTTGCCCAGAAAGCATGCTTCTGCATCCTCGCCTGCTACAGTGGTAAAAACTCTTTCATTTGTTGGGACGGGAGCCGGAGTCATTCAAGACCTTTAGATTTGATAAGAGTATGAGTCCAACTATCAGTACGACTTCTTTGCTTTTGAACTCTGATAGTGTTGACGAGATCTTCCGCAATTCTCGTAGTAAACGGGAGGACGGCTACGAGGTTTTACCCGACAATGATTGCGAACTCCTGCCAAGAATTTGGTCGTACCAAAAATTCATACTCGTAGTCGAAATTGTATTCGTCAAATCTCAAGGTCTTTATTGTCATTCTCGCAACTGAACAAGCTGAGGATGAGGTCTATTCAACACAAAATAATTCCAGCTTACCAGTGTGAAAACGTTCATGGTTATGCAAAAAGGCCAAAACAGTATCTTTTTACCAAAAATGGGCACACATACTGTATAGGGATGATAAGGCATTGTGGAACTTCATATAGAATTATAGGCCTGATGTTGAAAATATTGGCATTACAGCAAATATGGGGATACTTGAAGCCCTGCAAACGCACATTTTCCCAAGTTTCTCGTTTCGCAATTACTGCCAACCCTGTTGACGCCGAAAGCGTTAGACGGTGCAGCAATCTGTTTGTCACTTGACACAATGCCATGCAATGCAGCGTTGTGCAACACAACGCAATGTAACGACAATGAAACACAAGACACAGCATCACAGTGCAACGGAATGACAACGAAACACAACGTAATCCAAAACAATGTAAGAACACGCAACTTCAACGTGCCTGAAGCAGAACGACGAGAGATGCGCGGAAGTGTGAGCAATTCGGCGAAATTCTGAGCCAGTTGGTTCTTGGCGGCCTCGAGAATTGCATGCCTTGTGTATTTAATTCGTATATGATATAGTATATGACGAACGACATCAACAAGCGAGAAATCAACCGTCCCAAAACCCCATCAAATTACTCAAGACAACACAAAAGGTGTAAGATAAGTGAACTTTATTTTAAAATCTGACTTACTTTATTTCGTGTTTTGGAGTTCAAGGGAGGGAAAATATAGTATTTATGGGGGATTTTTTTCGATCACTCTAAACAAACTGAAATCAGCCGTTACAAATTACAGCAAATGTATGAGATCACGTCGCGCGGTTTCAAATTACAGTAAATGTATGCAGTCAGTCAGCGTGTCAATAATTACAGCAAATGTATGAGATCTTCATATCTCCTCGAACTTTACGGATTGTCTGCCGGTGTTGCAATTTGTAAAGTAATGGTGCTTGGCACAGCTCATCTTTCCAGGCATTGCTTTTGAAAGTCACATAGATATCAAACTATTTACTTATATGACCTTATATGAAGTAAGAAGATATAATTATCTATTCAATAACGAAATGAAGGAAAACAATGAAATGAAGGAAAAACATGAGCCTTTCAGACCTTTATTGAAGACTTTAATAATAATCACATGTATCACAGTTTCACTGGAAATTTATAAATACAAATTTGAAAACAAACAATTATTACTATTATTCTTATCGTATCTTAAATAAAAAAACCACGAAATTGTGTTACAAAATTACAGTAAAACTGTAGTATCCCTAATAATATACACACTTAGTTCTGTACAATACTTGATAAAATGAAAGAGCGATAATACTTACATCAATATGAGAAAAAGCGTTTTGCTTGTCAAAAAAAACAACTGATAACTAGAAGTTGTCAGTTTGTCAGAACATGTCACAAACTTCAGAAGCAATCAGCAAACGGCAAAAACACAAAACCACGAAGTTATTTGTGGCCGGGGTTGAGACGGAGGAGAAATTAGTTGGGTACGTGTACAACTGGCTGAGAATTTTTGCTAGGTGGGGATTTTTTAACAGTCGTTTGAATTGTACTGCGAAAAGCCTCAAAACCAGGTTGGGTAAAAGATTTTGAGAAAGAAATTTTTCTCTTCAGCCCCAACCTTGGCACAAAATAAAGACTGGTCCCTTAATACACAAAATCTCTGCTGTATAAATGTAACTTTGAATTTTAAAGGTTCAGCCAAAACAGTTGAATACTACTGACGGTGTTAACTTATCTGTAGTTTCGGTAACTCAAGAAGATAATTCAATGGTGTTGATTTTCAGTGTTCCACGAGCCTTTCAGACCTTTATTGTGGGCTCAATAACAAACACATTAATTAATGTTTCACTGGTAATTCAAAAGTACAAATTTAATATTAAAGGGTACTAATTAACATTTCAATTTATTCTATCTTAAATAAAAAAACACTGAAATTATGTTACACGTAGTAAATTGCAGTAAAACTGTTGTTTCCTTAATGATATACATACTTGATTCTGAACAACATTTGATAAATAGCAATAATCTTTACAACACCATTATGAGAAAGACAGTTTTGCTTGTCAGTAAACAGACTGACAACTAGAGGACATCACTTTGTCAAAAACTTGAAAAGCAATCAGCAAAACCACAAAGTAAATATACATCTGCTGTAAAAATATAATATTGAGTTTTCATAACCATTTCTATGTACTATAGATTTCTCAGTTTTGTAGCTTTCGTAAGAGTTTATCCAAAACAGTGGAACGTTTCCTTAGTTTCTCGAGTGCTCTCTCTACTTCCCAAGTACATCCATAATTCGACAGACACACAGTTAAAGCATGAACCATTTCTTTTAGGGCATTTTCACTTCATTAAGTACAAAAAAACGATCTGTGCGCACCGATCTGTATCCACCGAGTTGTTTTCATAGTTCACTTCTTTGGTAAAATTCGTGGCCTCATCTTTCATTTCTTGATCGTCACCCCCAGTTACTTCCTTTTCCATTTAGAAACCCTTTTGAAACCACTTTCTTGGGACCAGCAATCTTCCCAGATTACCTGCGTGATTTGCGATATATACGCACGGGTGTGCGTCCATCAAGTTATAGATGCACTCTCGCAACTTAAGAAAAGTGCGCAAAAAACTGCCGTCTATGCTCGTTGTCCATAAGACTCCTCCCCTAGTCATTCTTTATATGTACAGTACCTATCTAATTGTTCCCGCAGCTCGCTTTGACAGCATAGCTTATTATGTCAACTGTTCAAGTCTTCTCGTTCATGACCAATATATACATATTTATTAATGACAGCACAAAAAAGCTTTATCTATGAACGCTTAATATCACTTTCGTGTAAATGCCTTCTTCTGCTTCTCAAATACAAGATCATCAGGTGAAGGATCTGTAAAATCAAAAGCACTGATGACCTCTCCATATTGAAAAGCTGGAAACGGACACTGTGTGAGAGACTCCGCTTTCTTGCACCTGGGGGGCTTGTAAGAGTAGCTCATGGTCATCGCAAACATAGTGGGCTTAGCTGCCAGGCCTCGCACTGGTGAACCCTTGAGAGCTGGCTTCTTGCTCAGCACTTGTCGTAGTGACGAGAGCCACTCATGGGAGCCAGTGTTTGATCGTTCTCCGGAAGGCAATCTCTGCTGCTCTGCCGCTGACAAGGAACCAATACAAGCAGAAAGCAAAGATATTTCAGCATTCTCCTTCCTTGAGTCTTTGACTGCCTCAGCTTTAGATAACGATTCATTCAATACTCTGTTGCCGTTATGGTCAGTTCTGGACTGCTCAGCCATCGTACTCTTACTGTCCAACCCTGCAGTTGAACACCTTGAAAAATCTCTTGAAGGCGCCGCAACTTCACCATATCTACCTTTCACATGCGAAATCTTAGCTGTGTTATCACCTCTGTTCTCACGAGTCTGGTTCAGTTGAGCCAAAGGAGTAGAACTTAACTTACAAGTCTTTCCAGTTTGATTTGAGCCACTAAGAGACATTAGACTCGCTGGAGCCTGGGTAGAATGACTGTAGGATTTAGCCAGATCGGCCAGTGACATTGATGTAGTGCCTTGTAGTGATGTGGTCCTCACTATCTGCTTTGAGCCGTTTAAGGACTTGCCAGACACGTGTGCTTCTACAGACAGAGAAATCTGTGCAGCACTAGTACTTGACTGAGCTAAATCAGCCAATGTTACAAAACCTAGAGTTGAACCTGGACCCGGCTGGGACGTACGGTTACCGGTGGACCCAGGATCAAATTCTCTGGATTGTAGAGTGGTCTGCATTTGTGCAAGGTCTGCCAGGGACAGGGTTCCTGCATCTGATCCTTTATTCCTTCCCTCCTTTGAGCTCAAGGTGGGCGTTGCTGGTGCATCTGGAGGTTGCCTGCCAAAAGTTTGTAAGCCCTTGGCAGCACCTCTGTGGGCTTTTGACAAGGTAGCCAGAGACAGAGAGCCTCTATCTTGAACAACATTTGCGGCTTGTGTTTGGCCAATGCTACCAAGTGGGAGACCAGCTGATTCAGATGCTGATGTTCCAGCATAAGACTTTGCAAGGTCTGCAAGAGAAACAGCTCCAAGTGGCGAAGATGACAAAGTATTAAACAGGCCACTTTTGGTTCCCTGTGATTGGACCTCTCTTCCCAGTGCCACCGAATCTTTACATGGCTGCGTCAGGTTGCTGAGTGGTATGGATGAGAGGCCAGTATCTGTTACACCAAAGGGATTTGCCACTGAACTCAAGCTAGATAAGAGATGTGGGGACCCAGCTTGCGATCCGGTACATGTCTGTGACAAGCTGCTGAGTCGTGTTGACAGAGGGCCAGTCTCTACACCATGAGGATTTGCCAGTGAATTCAAGCTAGACACGTGATATGGTGACCCAGTTGGCGATCCCTTACCAGGTTGTGACAAACTGCTGAGTGGTGTTGACAGAAGGCCAGTCTCTACACCATGGGGATTTGCCAGTGAATTCAAGCTAGACATGTGATGTGGGGACCCAGTTGGCGATCCCTTACCAGGTTGTGACAAACTGCTGAGTGGTGTTGACAGATGGCCAGTTTCTAAACCATGGGGATTCACCAGCGAACTCAAGCTAGATATTTGATGTGGGGAGCCAGCTGGCGAACCCTTACATGTCTGTGATAAGCTACTGAGTGGTGTCAACAGAAGGCCGATCTTCTCTATACCATGGGGATTTGTCAGTGAACTTAGGTCAGATAACTGTTGTGAAGACACAGATGACTGCTCTGAGAGAGAACTCAAAGGTTTGGAGAGTAATCTCAGCTCATCCGATTCTTGGGAAGTAGAAAACATACTCAAGGATGAAAGACCACCAGAGAACTGCAGTGCTGATGATGGAACACTTCCAGGTGATACATGCGGTAATATTCCTTTAGTTTTAGCTGAGGAGTTACCAAGTGCCACGTCATCAGGGAATGAAATATTATGGGAAGAAACTTTACTCTCTGGTGTTAACGTATTGGCCAAACGTGAGGGGTTATCATTGCACTTGCCTTGCTCTGAGTCCGGATATTTTTCTATTTGACCCTGTCTATTAGCTGATAATTGTTTGTGAGTATTTGTATTAGTCTTAATAACGCCTTACCTTGTGGGGCCACAGATTGTTAGGATACAGACAAGTTGTCATCAGAATGAACAGCAGCACAGAGAAGCACATGCAGAAAAAGACAAAAAGGCAATACTTTAGATTAAGTGTGCACATAACTGCTTAGATACTTAGCCTTAGTCAATGGAAGTGAAGTGAGGATTTGTATTGTAATCATAATAAAACCACCATTGCTGTAGTTTTCAAGATTGTGGCAAAGTTTAAGCAAAACTTAAACTAAACTCACCTTTTGAACTTGATGACTTTGTTGATACAGATTTGGGTTCCTTCTTGCTGCCTGCATGGTTACAAGTATTTTCAAATATATGTTAGATTACATCACAGAGCTCTTGAAGCCATTATCAATGTACATTTTCACTGCCAGAAGATTCCCTTGTGTACCGGTATGAACAGTAGAACTTTTGACAAGTTGGCATAATCTTTTGCATTTTTCCCAGTACTAAAATAATTAATTGGCAAGAATCCAACTTACAGTTTCAAATCAAAGGAGCAAAATTTCATAACACTATTAATAAAGTACTTTAAAAATTCTTAGAAATCGAGCTCAAACTTCATTTCTGAATCATTTTTTACATTAAAGACAAAAATGACAAAAAAACTCCATATTAGATGATGATGATTATGATGATGATGAAAAACTTTATATATTTTGAGAAGACACACTAACACCTAAAAGAGTAACCTAATGTGTGGCCCTCCATAAAAACTACAGAATTCATTTCAAAGAAAATGAGCATTGTACAATATTATATATGAATTTATATCCAAACTGCAACTTTATTAGTATAGGAAATTATACGACTTCGAGTTCAATTTGGAATTTATTTGCATGAGTAAGTTTTTCAGAAAGTATCAAAATTGCATGAGCCCATAGGGCAAATGCAATTTGAGCTTTCTGAAAAACCCACGAGTGCAAATAAATTCCAAATTG
>JAOBYH010010124.1:0-12887 GCA_025403525.1 Umimayanthus kanabou | reverse complement strand
CCGCCCCCCCCCCCCCCCCCCCCCACAGAGGGTGTAACAAGAATTCTTTTCATGAATCGATGCAATGGATAGGTCACCCAAAAATAACTCATCTCGGGTGTACAGAAAACATCGAAAGAAAGACACACAAATAAATGGCAAGCTCGCGACGTGCAAGCTTTTTTTAAAGTCTGGCACAATCGCAATAAAAATCTTTTAATAATAAATACATCTTGGGACAATAAAAGTTATTATAGAAACTTAACTAGAATTCTTATTGTTTGGTGAGAAAATGAAGTTGAAAACACTGACATTTGAAAATACCCACAATAACCTTGCAAACCCCCGCGTCTCTAGTTTCAAATACGACCATATATAACCAAGTCTATCCAAGCAGGTTCAAAATCTCGATATTCCAAACTTCTTCATCTCAAAAGTTCGCTGCATTACTAGTATGATTCAAGAATGTGGATGAAAATATCACTGATCTCATTCATACTTGGAATTGTCCAAACAGATATACACGTAACTTCTTGTACGCCACGTTTCAGCAGAAATATTAGCAAAACGGTTCACATAACATAAAGTGAAGTCTTGAGAAGGAAAAAGGGAATAGATGAGAAACAGCTAAACTGTGAACAAGGAGCGACTGTCGACAAACTAATGCGAAATTAGCGCAACTGTGCCTCAAAGTTGAGCTAGAATAGTCCATCGCTTCCTTAAATGGAACAAAAGACAAATACAGCATTACCCAATACACAACACATCGAATAACCAATGGCAAGATGTACCAAAGAAAATGTTTCAAAATGTTACTGACCATTTTAACACCATATGTATTACAACTTGAAAACAGTCGCTGGACTGTGCACTAAAATAATATGGTGTACACTAAAAGGCGTACATATACTTTTCGATTGAGACGAAAGGACATTTCTCTAAAAACACCTCGGTACAAAAAAGAACTTGAAATCAAGTTCTGTGAGCACAACAATACTAACCGTGCATTTGTTTGAAGTATTTCTTCAAACCTATGAGTAAAAAAACTGTAACATCGGAAACAAACGCGTAAAATTAACAACGCTCAAGTGAATCTAAAAATCTGAATAAAAAATGCTACATCCACCATTCTCTATACATTGAATCCCTGGGCAAGGTCTTGTAGTGTCTCTTTCCACTGTTACCTGAACACCTGCAATGCCCTTTTCAAATTTTCTTCATTCGCGTAGGAAATTACTTCATTTTGGACTATGTTGCAGAGGTGGCACTGTGCGCTGAGCTTCGATTCTGAAGATAAAAAAAGACTTAAAACGGCCCAGTTTGTCCTGTTTCCTGTGTGGTTCAGCATATTGTGTTACTAAAATTGCGGACGCCGATCAACTGCGGGCGCAATTTTGGACCTAATTGCTGAAAACCATTGCTTGTTCTGGTTTACTGAACGAAATCGGGGTCGTCCTCGGAGTCCTCCTCTCCCGATCCCGTGGCATCATGTTCGATGTACACAAGGTTAAGGAAGACGGTACCCAACTACGAACACTGTAGAAGCCCAATTTCCAATCACCCCGCCCTACTTAGTATGTATCCACAGGTGGATTTTTTCAATTATTTTTTTATGCTCTAAGGCCCAGGTTAAACGTTGATCTTAGCATGCGTCGAACTCAACCCAATTAAATGCATGATAAGTTCGACGTTTGTCCTGATTAAGATTGACTGATTGAGTTTCGATCGACGCAGTCGTTTTAATCGACTGGAGATGTCGGTTTTAACGGCATAAGAGCGACTGAATTTCGGAGAAAGTTGTTTGACTCAAAAGTCGAACTTAATTAATTTCGGTCGACCCGAAGCGTTCTTTACTGGTTCGACGCATGCTAAGATCGACGTTTAACCCAGGCCTTACTTTTCAATATTAATAAATGTCATGTGCATCAGATATTTAGCATTCTTTTTCACATAATGCTATCCAAAGCTTTCCACTTAGCAGTAAATTTCTCTTGGTATCAAAATGTGATGCAGTTTCTTCAATTTTATACATGCATCATAAGTAGGTCTTCAAATTATTAAAATCTGTGAGGTGCCCTTCCATCTTACAGTTATATAGATCAAATTTGGTGCTTATATTGATAAAGTTTATTGCGCATTTGTTTTGAACTTTTTCATCAAAACCAGAAAGAACAGTTTCGACTGAAAATTGCAGGTGCAAACTTGCTTTTTGGTTAATCCATTGAAACATGTGGATATCACTACAATGCCAATGTTTAAACTTTGCCTCGTTAGCATAATACGACATAAACCCAATTTCAGGATTCAATGTAGAAGTGTTCATAAATTGAAAAAAACCAAACATGACACAACTAGTACTTACTGAAGACTTGAGCCGTAATTTTGGAGTAATGCTTCCTTGAAAACGAAAAAACAAAGAACAAAATAAAAACTTATAGTTAACAAGAAAAGTTATTTTAGTCGTAAAAGGATATCTTCTTTTTCTTCTTTCGGGGTTTCGGCTTTCCCTTCGCCTTGGGCTGGGCAGCTGGGGGTGTCTTCCGTCCCCTTGCCACCTTTCTGGGCTTGGGGGCACGCTTCTCACGCGGCTTGCATGGCACCAGGGGCTTGGGGTTTCCCTGAAAGTTTGAAGACACCAGATTTAATTTCTTGATATGTTTAGTAGGCGAATGTAATTTCCTAGTCTCTACGGCTGTCATCGGCAGTGTTCAATATCTATAACACAGTGATCGAACTGCAAAAGCAGTGGCTCAAGCGTTTGGAAATGAAAGAAACGCGTAAACGTTATTTTACCCACTAACGTACATGTATGAGGAAGGCCTAGAAATTATCAAGAGCTGACTTTGCTTGCCCTCCCTTCTCATGATGACGGAGTACCCAACCATTACAGACAACAACCCCCCCCCCTCCCCCTCAACTCTTCCTAGTGATGATCACTTTACACACCTCTGCATCAAGTGCTGGTTCACCCACTGGGCTTTCCCTTCCGTTGGAGTCATCACTGTCGTCCTCTGATGGGTCTAGCTGCATCATGAGGCTCTTGAACTAAATGACAAATAACAATGAATAAAATTACGAGAGTCAAGCAGGGATTTACTATACCAATTAAAGCACTTAGTTTAAGAAAGGAAAACAATCAGCACCCAATAAAATGAAATGAAATGTGGTTAATTGTATTTTCAGTTAACTTGATGCCTGGGAAAGGTTACCGAGTATAGGAACCAGTCTGAACGTCGTTTTATCTATGGTTACCCTGTAATTATTCTAGGGCAAGGAACGAGTACGGTTCCCGGATCCTAACTCTCGAGGCCGTGTTTGTTTCCGCGACCAGTTCCTACAAAATTGCATGGGTACAGAGACGAAATGATGTTCAGTCCCAGACACAAAGTCTGGGCACAGTCTCAGTTAAAGTATCAGTTCACACTAAAACAAGTTAACACTGATCTGTTTACAAAACAACAGATTTAAGAAATATAAAATGACTTTCCATGTGATATCACAGACACGCAGGGTATACTGAGAAAACAGCGAGAGTAACGCAAGGAAAAACCCATGACGCGTACTGGAATGGTTTCCCAGCGAATCAAGTGTTCTCCTAACCTCTCAAGTGTTGACATCAGGCTGTGCTATACAGGGTAAACCATTGTATATTTCATTTATAAAATAACCATAGAAAACATACGGAACTTGTCTAAAGTTCAAATCAGTATGGCAAACTCTCATGTCACACGGGTTTTCAACAATCAGTGAATGCGTACTATAAAACCTGTTTTGTAAAAATGAACAAAATAAAAAAAGTACAAACAAGGCATACGCAGCTTAAAAAAGTTGGATATCGTTTCCAGCAATAACAGTTAAGAGTTAAAAAATGATGCTTCAGTGCAAAAACAAGCAGATGCTTACATCACAGTAGTGTTGGACCAGCTCCTCTCGACTGTAATCTCTCCGAGGATCTTCCAGATACTCGGTGAACTTCTCTGGTTTGAAGGCCATCCCAGGTTTCCTTATGACAGTTTTCTCAAAAGCTTTATTCCTCTCAGACGGCGAATACTTGTGACATTTACTAAAACGGTAGAGAGCCACAAGTGGTTATTCAAAATGCGAAGGAGGTATCAGAAGGTTAAACGAGGTGTATGTGGTTGGGGCTTTTAATTAAACGTGTAACTGACTGAAACTGTGCATGAACGAAAAAGTACGTTTGAACTGAGACGTTTCACCATAACGTATACATAGAGGAGTTAAGTTTCGAGTGGTAAAATATCGTTATTCAGCTTAAAGTTAGTATCACTTTATAGGTCAGTCTAAAGTACAAGATTACAGCTATTATAACCATTATAGCTAAGATGTCGGTAGTAGCAACAACAATCCTATATTATAAACAACCCGCCAAAGGCATACTATCAAAGCGAATAAGAAACAAATTGGCAGTAAATGAGTAAGAAAGCTACATACGAAAGGAAAAGGGGCACTCGCAATAACCAAAGATAACCTTGTCGACTGACCATAACATTGTATAGCAAAACTCGCAAAAATAGGCATATTCAGTATTAAATACATTTTTATCAAAAGATAAATTCAAGTAGTTAGTCTTTATTTGCTCCTTCGATATAAATAATTTAATGATTATGAAACAGATGATGATAAGACTTTCAATATAGTTCCAGAGACACATGTTAAAATCCGTTTAAAGCAGTGAAATATGCTTTGCATTGTTCCAACTATTGGAACAAGGTACCTGATAATAAAAGTATGCTTGCATAAAAAAAAAAAAATTAGCTTGATCAACAAATTGGATGCAACTCTCTGGCAAAATTAGGTAAAGGATCATAAAAAAGCACGCTTGAGCCTCGTCGGATTTTCAGCAGACCCCGAAAATATTAGCACTGCGTTGGAATAGTTCTTGATGTCCTAACTATAAGTACCTAAATAATGTTCAGAATATTTAAAGGGGACGTCTGTACCTGTCGGAAAACCCATACATTTCCTTTAAATGTCGTTTAAGGAGCAGAAGCAACATGCAGGTTTGAGACGTAGAACAACACTGTTCAAAGGCAGATGAATCTGAAGGTATCCGAGCTGTGGAAGCGAAACATAACAGGAATTGTGAACTCAAGACAACTTTAGCAATGAATGATAAGTAAATGATTTACGCAACTAATCTTAGATGTTCTCTGTACCCGTAAGTGAGAAATCTACTGCATATGATCTAATACGATACATGCGGGTAACAAGCAAAGGGTTATAGGTGCAAAAACAATAACGAAATTGTGCGTGATTTGAGAAGGTGCACGGCAACCCTGATGTTTATGACGTCATACATAGTTATTGAGCGTAAACTCGAAAAGAATACGGACATCCTCCGTGGACAGTTAAAAGAAAAGGAAATGCTTGGAGATTTTCGTTCCAAGGCAAAAATCTATACATAGGGTTCACACATAAATTGGGCAATAAAATTCAATGGCTTTTCCATGACCAATTCAATATTTCATGACTAAGAAATGCTGAAAACCCAGCCTTTTTGGGGCATACTTTTGCTCGATGACAAGAAGAATGTTTTCAGTTTTCAAACAGCACGAAATATTTGGACCAAGAAATGAAATTCCACGATTTTTCCATGAACTCAGCCATTTTTCCTAAAATCCATCGCTTTTCCAGGCCTGGAAAAATACCTTTTCAAATTCCATGACTTTTCATGACCGTGGGAACCCTATGTACATTGTTGCGTTCGAGCGAAGCGAGAACGCATACTAATCCTGACTGGGCTACCTGTGGCAAATGTTCAAAGCCGAGATGTTTTGAGGTTTTGGTTTCTGACTTCCATTTGGCCTCCCCGCAGTGTTTTTCAGGGGCTTTAGAGGCGCGAACAGCCTTCTGGGTGCATTCTTTTAACCTCGCGTTCTTGTGGTTTGTAGTAGTAAACTTTCTTTAGCAATGTGGTAGAAAGATTTACACGCGCTGTTCATGAATGTCTGAACCGACTGTATCGTACTTTTACATTGGCTGTGTTCATTTTGTTTGTCAGCACATCGGCCGAGTTCATTTTATTTGTCAGCACATCGGTTGAGTTCATTTTGTTTGTCAGCTCATCGCGTGAGTTCATCTTGTTTGTTAGCACATCGGTCGAGTCGTTCTGTTGCACAAGAAGTTTGGTAGCCATGTCTTCAATATTTGATCAACTCGTTCGACCATTCAATAAGAAATTTGCAAACGCCTTAAAAGCAGTATGCCATCAGTTCAGACTTTCATGAAAGGCACGTGTAAATCTTTCTACCATATTGCTGCAGTTTAGTACTACATGTGCTCACCTTTAAACAACTCGAAAATCCGAGCGACAACTCAAGAGTGCACCACAGGAAACCCGTACTCTGTGTGTGTGTTTTTATCCGCTTCCTGTGGTGTTATGGCGCTGAGCATATTTTGGTATTTAGAGAATGTGTGGGCCGAAATCAACTTTGACGGTTTCTCACTGAATATTGAAACAAATGAAAAACTGTGAAGTAAGTTTAATTCTCTAGAAGTTGATCTTTTGCATTCAGTGATGAAACATTTCAAACTTTGAAATTTTCAATTGTAAACAATTGTTCAAAAGAATTTTGAGAAATTGGTGTTTGTTTACATTCAGAATTTATGTTAAGGACAGTTGTTTAGAAGTTTTGAAAATCTATATTTTAAAGGTTGTATTGTATTGTGAACAATATCAATGATAATCGGTTGTCTACAATAGTTTCAACAATTTTATACAGCAAAAAAAAGTTACTGTTATAGTGTTTTCAAGAATTTACATATAGGAACATATTAAATAATTATTGTTGTTGTAGGCAAACTGATTTTAAGGTGTGGCAACCAACAAATTAAACTTATTGTTACAATTAATATTATAACAATTACAGATAACTATGAAGTGAATCTTTTAAAAGTAAAATACGTTGTTTTCTGCTACACAAGAAGTTTGTGCTTGTTATGAGATAAATATTATAAACAAGACAAGAAATACGTAAACGGGGTCTTTTGTTATTTAATTACTTGTTTACAAACTTCAATGAACTTAATTTTGCTACATACTTCTGACAAAACATTTATGACTACATAGTGTAGACCATCGGTCGAACGCACTTTCTAACTGACAGTTACGCTGGTACAATATTATCTGTATACTACGTGGCCATGTAATCATACCTAAAATGCCAGCAAAACTCTCATCTTCTTCCAAAAAATCTTGTCCAGTACTCTCTCCTTCTGTTTCCGGTCTATGGGGTGGTATCATAGCCTACGCAGTACAACAGAGTAAAAGTATAAAGTGACAGCTCGCTTTTTGTAGATAATGAGAGCAAATTGCCCTGTTACGGTTCGATTGCACAATTTGTTCAAACTCTCCGCAGATATGGAGGTAATAAAATTTCAACCATGATCAAAATAAAGTTTGTTCTTGAGAAATGATGTTGATTCTTAAGGGACCGTGCTTTCTCATTTTCAAAATGTAATGTTATTGCTGCATTGTGGTATTAAATTGAGGGGAGTATTCAGTAAGACATAAACACACCGCATTTTGACGCATGTAAAGCTGCAAAACAAAGTCTGTCGATCAATGTTCTTGGCAAATTGTGCAAAAGATCATTAGAAAAACCTGATAAGAAGGAATGGCTGACGTAATTTAACAAAATCTAGCAATTTTAACAAAAATGAGAACTAATCGAGAACTATCTCTTAAGAAACAAATACATAGTTTTTCTTACAAAACCGAAAAGCGTATGGAGCCGAGGCTAAATAATTCATGGAGTAAGGGCAAATCAAAAACGGGAAATCCACAGACAAATGAATGGCTATGAAATGAGAAGTGCAAAAAATACCAAGTCGGAAAGGGCATACAAAGCACTACATAAGAAAAAAGAGGAAGATTTTGGTCTACTTACTAACTTAGTAATAATTGAAACTTCCCTTGATATATGACATGCACATGCTGATGCAACTAAACGTTCATTTGGAAAGTCTTGCCAACTAAAGTTCTGCGACAGACTAACTAACCTCTCGAAATGACTGCATAAGGTGACTGCCAGTGACCGACAACATCATGTCAATATGATGAATCACGAAGAGCGGTTCCTCCTGGATGCTGTAAGGGAAGTGAGCCAAGTTGTCTGCCACATACAACAGCATGCCTGGATCAGGTTTCTGTTGTTGAAAGAAATTGTTGTCAGTCACCAAAGATATAAGCAGATTTACAAGAAATCGCTCCCGTAAACTCTTTCAAAGTAAAATAGTTTGTATGTAGAAAAATTCTAAAACACACTCACACAATTGATCCATAGACTAGTACGCAAAAAACGACCGACACAACCATTATTGTGCTTGGGGCCGCAAAATTGGTTATGTCCAACAAAACTGTGATCTTGTCTTGCGAAACAAGATAGCGTGCCACAGAGTTCCATCACGTCAAATACTATACAGGTACCAACCTTGGCATCAAACAGCCTGAGAATGGCTTGCAGCAGCGACCGACGGGGTTGGCGACTTGATCGAACAACCATATACAAGTGACCCAAGAGGCTTTGATGATTCTCTTCCCGATATCCCCTGATGGGTGCCTCTTTTTCCTGTCAACCACACAAAGACAACTATTACCCAATGGTGCCGTTTGTTGAAAGAGCTGCTGGACGACTCAATGCTAATTAAATGCAAGGCTGCTGACACTAGAGACGCAAGCACAGATGCAAGTGCAACGACATTAACGATACGCAAGCACAAGCGTCTCTGTTTTTATTCACAGTAGCGTCTGCACATGCTTCACCTAAATTCATAGATGTGCAAGAGCAAGGCGTGCACAAAAAAGAAGAAATTGTTATTTTATTTGCGTGTGCGTCATCTCGCTTCATACTTGTTTATCGTTGCATTTGCATCATTTACTTCGGCGCTTCAAGCCTAGTATGAACTAGGTTTGAGTAGTGACATAAAAGAGGCAAAAGTACTGTTCTAACCAAGTGCTAATAAATGACAAGAAAAAAGACGACAGAATACAATTCGTATGGTGTGTTCTAAGATTAGCAGTCTACTGTATTTTGTAATTAAGTGGTGTAAAAGCGAACCCAACTATACGAGTTGTTTTCTTGCGCCTTGGTCGACATTCGCGTTTTGATTTCGTAAACTCGCTACTGACGAAAAACAAGTAACAGTTTAGTTATTCTAAGATTTAGTTAGTTTTGAAACAATGGAAAGAATGTATTACCTGTTGGATGACCTTTTGTAACTGGTATGACATTTTGATGCCTGCAAGTGCTTTCATCTACAAGAAAAGTTTACAAATATATTAACCAAGGACACGAGATTATGTACCAGTTTGTGATTTGCGCCTCTGGGGGTTGACTATGGCACCTTTGGCAAGATTTTTGACCAATTTCCCGAACCAGCAAGGTATTTTTAGCATTAAACAGACATTTATTTAAATTGCCCTTCTACCTAGTCACTCTGTCAAACACGGGGACCAAAGTTTTTATCAATCCCGGTGGATTTACCCCATACAACATCAACATTGGAATATGCAAAGTTAGTAAATGGGTGAAGGAAGTAAAGAAAGAACAACTGCGTACCTGGACAAATCCCGAGTACTTGCTGTCGATATCAGTGAGCTGTTGGTCAGACTTCACACGGGCAACCTTTTCACTGTCTGTTCCAATAGCAATAAGGTACGGGACACACTGAAAGATACATATAAAACTGTATAACGCTTTTGATCAACAACACGGATGACTTCCACCGTTTCAGCAAAAACGACATTTCTCGTGGAATTTATAATGTAAAGTAAATTCTTTAACAAAATAAAACACGGTTTAGTCGAAATAAAATAACGGAAATATTCTGGATGTGGTATATGACAAGTTTCACGACCATCAAACTTAGAACTACTGGATTGAAGTTTTCAGACACTAGACCTCGCGCGCAGCAATAAAAAAACGTGGAACCAAAAACGTGTCTAGCATTTTCCAGACTAAGTGTGCCGATCCGACGTAGTGCTGTCCACAAGAACGTTTTCAATGAAGTCTTAGCTGCACATAATTAGAAACAATAGAACTATATAGGTGTTTTTTTAAAACATTCATCTTAAAATAATTACATGCATGCAGTGTTAAAACTAAACCCGCGATTTCGCTGCGTTAAAATAATTTCAGTCGTTGGTTTCTGGATAACTGAAAGTGCATGGAAAGATATTTTAGTCCAACTATACTGATCTATAGGCCATATGCAAATATGTTTTACTTCGTGTACACGTCAGTGCACGGTGGGTAGTATAAGACAATGGGGCTCACATAATTTCATTCGTGCTTGTTAACACTCTTTGCAGATGGCAACGTTTCTTGAAAACAACTGTAATAGCTTCCTGAAATGGGAAAATTTAAGCAAAAAAATATTTTTATGGAAACTGTAAAGAACAAACCTGAACGGGGTGCACCAGTCCTTGTCTTAAGATCAAGCAAACAACGTGGAGGGCCGAGTTCCTCAGTGAGAACTGCTCGTGAAAAAACATCTCCAGGACGTTCTTGAGGTATACTTGCATCACAGCACTTGTCATCCTGTGAAACAATAGGAAGTAGCAAAGAAAGTACTTGTTATTCTAAAGGTATGAATTTTATACAAGTCCCCGTTATAAGGGGCTTTTCAGTGCCAGGATTTACACAATAAATTATTTGGGTTAAAACCGCCAACTGTCAGGAAGGCTGGCCAGAAGGCTATATACACCAGTGTGACCGGCGGGCAGAGGACTCAAACTTGGAACCTCCGGGTTAAGAATCAGCGCTTTAAACCGCTCGGCCACGCTGCCTTCCTAATACCGTATTTCCTCTAGTGACCTGCCTCACAGCCTGTACTAAGCTCTCCTTCAAACAATGCCCCCCATCTCACGCATCTGAAATGTAAAAAAGCCTCCAGCCTCTATCCAGTTCTACTGTAAAATAAGACTTTTTCTGCACGAAAACGAGACTATTGAGACCAATGATTTGATTAATTGCTGAAGATATCAGAAGGTACTGGTTTTAAATAATCTTCTTCTTCTTCTTCTTCTTCTTCTTCTTCCCTCCTCTTCTTCTTCTTCTTGTTATTAAAAGCAGACTAAAGAGCAGCTTCTTAATTTGTTACAAAGAAAGAAAGAAAAAATGCAACGGCAAGACTAATAAGTCTTAGTCTGTATTACGCCATCCTTATAATAAACACCCACGGGACTAAGTAGAAGAAATACGGTAAATAGAGTAGACAAAAGTAGGCGTATGTATTCCAGACGTACCCTGACTGGCTGTCACCAAGCTCCTTCAAGTTTTCCTTGTCTGTTTGTTTATGACCTGTTGACAAGAAAACGTTTACATTTTAAACTGAGCAATACAGCCAGGCACTGTCACAGGTTTTAACCATTTTTTCAAGGACGTTTGAAGGACAAGTCAAAACTCATATTTTTCAAGAACTCCTCTTGCAAAGAGTAAATTAATGTGAGCTATTTTGGACCAAACGTATCAAGTAATTACGGAAAAGGCAATGCGTTTTAGTCTTAGCCTTTTGCCTAAAGAACCTACTCAAGAAATTCAAGAATCTTTAAACAAGATTCAAGAAAGTTTGCTAAAATTCAAGGGAGCTTCCAAGCTTCACAACCTTAACTATATCTATAACATGCAGATCTAGTAATCTATCAAACAGCAACCAAATAAAAAATAAATTACATGCTACATTTCTTACCGTGATGTTCCTGCAATTTTAGCCTTTTCTCTTCCTCGACGAGATGAGTTTGAAGGTTTTTCAATACCTAGAGAAAAATCAGAACAGACTTACATGAAAGACTTATCAAAAGAAATGAAACAAAATTATAATACCTATACTTGCACACCAATAAAATATAATAAAATGCAAATAAAATAAATAAAATCAAAGTAAGGTTAACACTAACTTTGAGGATGATCTCACTAATATGCAAAGATCTAGTTGAAATGCGTAAATACCATCAGTGGTCAATAATTTCAGGGTATCCCAACCAGTATAGCTAATGCACAAAAGCAAAGAAGGAACTAATCTACCTGAAGTTTCAGCGTGGTAGCCCTGTTGCTCGGTGAAAGGATTCTGTGGTACAGCTCTTTCGCTTCATCTTTCAGCAGAAGTTCGGGGTAACGCATACTCAGGAAACCTAGAGATTGGCAAGCCAAAACGGTTTTGGATGAAATATCTCACTACTGTAATTTTTAACCTGCAAAGTACATTTCTTCATGCTCTTTTTTTTTAAAAAAAAATGACAGCTACAACCCCCCGATCAAAACCAACAACTACGTTTACAAAACTACATTATCGTGTACAGCAAAAACTCTATTAAACACCTCCCATCTCTCTGAAATGTTATCCTCCTTTCATGTGTTAACGTAAAACAGTGCTTATAAATAGTGAATACGACTCGTAAACGTATAGCACTAGCATTTATATCTAGCACTAGTGCACTAGAACTAGTAACTAATTTTGACATTAAAAGTTACGTTTCTGGGCATTTATGGTTCTTTTTCATTGATAAAAACCACTGTTTGGATGTACGTAAAAAATTAAATGAAAGGTCACATTTTACAAGTCTTGCAATATTTTGTATTTTAGACCAATAGAATGGTAGGCTTTGCCTGCTTTCTATTACGAGCCCTGTTCATCTTTTTCTGCGACTTCTTGCTTCGTCTTGGATAAGGGTTCGTACCAGTTTTGCGATTTCAAGCCATGACCTTATCTTAGAAAACCCACGACCTACATACTTGCCAACATTTGAAAAACTATCATCGTTGCACCTCCCCAGAAGAAATCGTTAACCCCCATGGATTAACGAATCAATGAATATTTGCGTTTTGAAAACGCTATTTTTTGTTCAAGCAATTGTAATTTTTTGAGATTTTCTGTTCACAACTGGG
>JAOBYH010010013.1:0-12889 GCA_025403525.1 Umimayanthus kanabou | reverse complement strand
CGTTAGACGCGAACTACTCATGTAAATGGTGCAAAAATTGCATGTTCGCGTCTTAGCTTAATCGCGCCTTAGCTTAGTCGCGACTAATGCTGGACCAGGGTTTTCAGATGTTTTTATTCAAGACGCGTCTTACCATGGTCGTGAAACTGCTTGTACAAATGGATCAGTTGGCGTCTAATGTAAGGCGCGTTTTAGCTTAGTCACGTCTTTATTTCTCTCGTATAAACGGCCCTAACGGTGTTTGCCAGCTTGCAGTTGAAACTGACTTCTTGTCAACTCAGTTTATGAATTTTTTCTAATTTTAATAGAGCTCCGAGAAGGAGAAATACTGGAAAGAGAGCTATATGGAAGCTGAAAAACGCAAAGACGAACTGCAGGAGAGATCGGTGGCCCTAGAAGCTCAAGTGAATGAACTGAAGCAGGAAATAAGGTATTGGATACGCAATGTTGTTTAAAAATTGGGTGTATTTTCTGGGTAAAACGCCAATTCTGTCTCTTTATTAGATGGGACACATTCTGAAACATGCCTCCACGAGATAGCTGTAGCCTTTGTGGATTATAAAGTAAAAGTAAAAGTAAAAGTATGACTGTATTCGGGAAGTTTCGAAACAACGTATAGTTTTACTCGGGTCACCACCGGTTGTTGTTGTAATCTTTCAGGTTATTACAGGACGAAGGGGTGGTGACTCAGGATAGCAGAACCATGATCGAGCAGGAGAATTCAAACTTGCGAACAACAATTTCAAGACAAAGTCAAAAGATTGGAAGGCTTGAGAATGAACTGAAGAGAAACGAGCCGTTCTTGAAAGAGAGTGGGGACTTGAACAATATTATTGAGAGGCAGAGGGAGAAGATCAGCCAGTACCAGAGAGAGATGGAGGAGACCAAAGTGCACATGTCGCGACTGGAAGAACTCGTTCACCAGGTGCAAGAGCAGAGCATGAAGGAGCACGTGAATGCAACACCCTCGGTGGGTAATAATAATAATAATAATAATAATAATAAGTATAATAATAATAATAATAAGTATTATAATAATAATAATAATAATAATAACAATAATAGTAACAATAGTAATTCAAAACTTCAAAACCTATTTGCATTTGTTTGTAATTATTTTATAAGAAATAAACATCATTTAGTTTAAAAAAATTGAAAAATCAATCAATCGGAGAATATTTAAAACAATAATAATAATAATACGATAATTTTATCGAATTCATACTGCGCATGCTACATATGGATGTGTTCACAAAAGCATCACATAAAATAATGGGTGACTTGAAGCTATTAATTGAATTAATTTGGTATAAACAAGGAATGAAAATAAAATGTATGAAGTAGTTAATTAAATACTAATTTGCAATAGTGAATCTCAATAGCTGCTTTAAAATAATTTTTAAGCATTTCAAATTACTAATAAAAGTTGGCAGGCTGTTCGATAGCTCGGGAGTTGCCTGCTGAAATGCTCTTTTCAAAAGGTAGTATAACATTTGGCTTTAGCGGGTATAAGTGAAACAGTGAAACTTAAACTTAGGTTGTATTGGTGCAGAACTGACTGAAGTGATGTCAGAGATTGGCGAGTTAAGTACTTGTCTACCCAGTATATACAGTATTATGCAAAAGGTGAAGCTGCAGATTGGTTACGTATTCAGCCTGGAATTATACCAGGATTCTGTTCTTCACTGCTGATGAGGAGGGGGTGATACGACAGTCACCTTTGTTGTCTACTACTAATCTGCGAACAAAACAGCAGCACGAGATAACTATTAAACAAACTCTCACGGAGCAGTTTATGTTATAATAATAATAATAATAATAATAATAACAAAAATACTTAGAACATTATTGATAATATTGATAATTATGATGATGACCATAATAATGATAATTTTGTAATATAATAATAATATTGTAATAATAATGATAATAACAGTAAAGACTTCATTGCAGTATTTTCCTACAAGTCAAGGCTTGTTCGGAGAAAATGCAGTAAATTTATGAAAACGTGGCACAAAGCCGCGACTTCAAGCTATTCGTTTGGAAGAACTGGAGCATATTTGGGAAGCTAGTTGATACAATAGGAAAAAAACGAAGTCTGCTAATTCAACCCTAAACCAGCTTAAATTTAACGTGTTTGCCGAATACTGTTATTTTGTACTTGTCAGTAACTCTTGACATCAGCAAGAGTCACATGGCCATCACTTATTGATTGCTGTAACTCTTCTCTCCAGACCAGTGATAGTGGAATCAGTAGCAGTCATCGAGTGAACGGCTACAGCACAGGTAGCCCAGGCTCAAACGGGAGTTTCTTGAATGGTGATATGGGGCTTGACTCGCACGACACGAGTAACGTCTCCGGAAGTGGCGGCAGTACCAGGGCGGTGATAGCCGACCTCAAACTGAAGCTGGCCGTCAAGGATGCTGAGATACAGAAACTTCAAGCCAGCGCCGTGGCTAGGGCGGCTGCCCAACAGAAGCAGATTGCAGGTACACTTTTGTCTCAATTGTATTTATCTGTTGCCTTCATTCTTTGTAAGTTTTGTCCGTTGCTTGTCCAAGTTGAAGAGGTCAGTGCAAAGCTGCCTAGGTGACAATTTCAGGTTACTTTTCAAAATACTGGGAAGTTTCTAGTTTTTTTACAACTACATTGTCTCTTATAGGCTAACCGCATTTTATAACAAATTACGTTCTGGTCATTTCTTCCCTCGAAGTCCAGGAAGGGAGAGAAAAGTGCCCCCTCCTCCGGCTGGCCAGTACTGAAAAAATGTAGTTTCGAACCTCGTTTCCAGGCTCTTTCCTCTCCCGAGAGAAAGACCCTGGTTGAGTGTGGTCACGTGGCACCTAGATTCTGGGTGCTACTAAAAAAATTTAATAATCGTGGAAGATGTGTTTAAGGTTGATTTTTGTTCTTATTTAGCCTAGCGTAGAGAGGAAAATATTTTGTTTTCATCAAAACAAACGCACTATTTGTTACCACCCAGAATCTGTGTGCCACGTAACCAGGCAGAGGAAAAAGCCTGGGAACGAGATTGACTAGTTTCCACCCCTTATGGAAGTCCCCAGTGATAACTAGAGCAGATCATACCAAGTCTCGCTTTACCAACTAACCCCTGCAGGTTTGGCCAACGAGGGAGGAGTGATGGATGGGCTGAGGTCAGAACTCTCAGCAATTGTTGAACGCAGTCGTATTGGCGATCGCAAGCAGCAAGAACTGGAACAGATCATAACCCGGTTGGAGGACGAGTCTGCGCGATACTCCGCACAAAACATCCAACTGGAGGAGAGGCTTGCTGACAAGATGGCCCAGAATGCTTCACTTGAGAGTAAGCTCGGGCAGAGAAATCTGAAGATCGTGGATCTGCAGAGAAGTCTCGAGGAGAAAGTTTCAGAGATTAACGACCTACAGAGAGATGTGAGTACGATTAACACCGCCCATCACGTGTGTGTAACGCATACAGTCACGCAATACAGTCACGCAATAAGTCACTTAATACAATCACGTAATACAGTCACGCAATACAGTCACGCACATAAAGCTCTTTCGAAAACGGTTGGCACACGTAAGGCACAATTCCTAAATCTCACAGCATGATGGAAGAGCTAGTTGCGCTTATGGAGGAACTGGTCTTTACCGAATTTGTCTCCATTTCATGACTGCGTACTTTGCTTGTTTCCTTTTCGTTAGTGTACAGAAGCTATCAAGGACTGGAACACACCAGACTTTGAAAGGTTATTTTACAGTTTGAAACTAAGTTTTAATCAACTTTGACAATTATTGTTAAATTTTGTCGTTTAAATTATTTTTACCTTTGAGCAACAGCGTGACCTGTGTTTTTTTCTGTTGTAACTAAATAATTTGTAACGTTTCTTTTTGCAGTTGTTATAGATAAATAATAAGTAAGATCAAATGATCGATGTTTGTTTCAAAAAATCTATAGTTACGAAGTTTTACCTTAAATTTATATAATTTTAACTAAACTTGGCGAAAATGAATCAAATAAGTACAATAAAGCAAGTTTGCTCAGTTGAAGCTAGACTGCCAAGCCTTGGAACTGTCCCTTGGCACTACCCTCTAAACTCTATTGTTATCAAATGTGCTCGTAGGTTCGGCAAAAAGCGTCTCAAGTGACCCATCTTGAAAGACAACTGGACGAAAAGATGTCAGCGTATGGCAGTCATGCGGCTAAGTTGAAAGAGTTGCAGGAAGAACTGCAGTTGAAGCACAGACGTAACGGGGAGCTGGAGGGGGCCATTGAAGTTAAGGAGGCAGAACTCAAGGAAGCGCAAACTCTAATGGAAAAAGTGAAGAGTTTGCACATGGAACAGTGTAAAGAGCTGGAGCATCAGATTGAAGAGGTGGCTAATGCAATTACAGATGCAGTTAGAACTATGACCTTGATAATCATTACAGCTAGAGCAGTTCAAGCACACCATCATCCTTTTAATCCTAACCATAACAAGCAGTGAGTAACCGTGACTACACTCATAAGCAATACATTAATCATGATCGAAATCAGTATCATAACCATAAATAATCATAACCACATTAACAGCAATAACCAGAACAATTTTGTTGATAAAATCAGTATGTTTCAACCATATAAGAACAACTGTTATCATAATGATAATGATAATCACAAGCTCAACAATACCACAACCATAATCATAATCATAGCCATAACTGCAGTCGTAATCAAATAAGAGCATCAAAGTCAAAACCATGACCAAGACCCACCATTGAAGACCTTGACGATGTCGGCCCCGTGCATTACCACGACCAAGTCCTGACAACGACCATGACCTTGATCACAACAACGACCATGACCTGTCCATAACAGTGACCCTAATCCCAATCCTCATCGTAGTTGTGTTAACAATATTCAAATTCTTTAAATCGTTTCGTAAGTAAAAATATTCTTGTTAATGTGAGTCACGTTTTACATTGCATTTATGTGTACCGTAACAATTGTTTTCTTGTCGTAGCTGCAGGCAATGTCAGAAGAAAGGAACGTTCAGGTCTCACAACTTGATGGAACACTCTCAGGTACGCTCACCTCGGCTCAATCATATTTTTCATATGCTAAAGATGATTAGCCAAAACCGTGAACGGCCCAAACTTTGGACACTTGTTCGTATGCATCCTTGAAAGTCCGAGACTTTTGTTGCAGTTCCTGGAAAACTCCTGGAAAATGATGCAAAATCAGTTTGAATGTTTTTGTTTTCGGCCATTTTGGAAAGATAAAATATTAGTATATTATTTATCAATTATATTGAGCATAGTTCCATGACGAAAGTGTAAGTAACACAGATTCATTATGCACATGTTTCATTTCGTGTCTATGTGTTAAATGAGTAATGTGTTGCAGCAAAGTTATTGTCATTTCACAAAAAAAAACCTTCTGTAAAATACGTTGAAAAACGCCTAGAGAGTCCTGTTTCGAACCAGTTGATGAAAACTCATAACACAGCCATTCAGTTTGCATGATATTTGATTATTTTTGTATCTCAAGAAACAAACAGTATACTAAATGTTTATGGTTACTTGTTAAATTTATGTCCAAGTTTTTGAATCAGTTGACGAAACCTAAATGACCATTCATTTTGTTTCTCTCGAGGAGCGAAGTCTTCGATGTCATTAATTTATTTAGATAAGAAATGACAATCATCAAATTCAAATACTGTAACAGAACGAGAATTTACTTGGATACCTGATTAGCATGACAAAAGACAAGCGGGACAAAAGTTACAGATAGATTTAAGAAATGTATATTAATTTCAACGGTTTTATTGCCTTCTCTATTACCTTCGTTTTTATAATCGTTTTTATAGTAGTAATAAGTATTGTATTTTGTATTCATATTTCAACGTTTTTATAATCGTTTTTGTAGTAACGTTCTTATAGTCGTTTTATAGTATCCCACCAGCTCTACTGATAAATTTTATCGTGTTTAAACAAAGTTTTTGATTGAGCATCTTTCATGTGATATAGACTCGGTTGATGTAATGTGATATGTACTTTTTCTTCCTTATATCCGACAAAAACTGTTTCATCACGTAGTTGCTTAAAGCAACGATGCAACTCGGTAAAGAGATGAAAATTGTAGCAATACCTCACATGTACAGCATCGACTAAGACCTGCCATCAAAAACATAAGAGACAATAGAAGCTTTTAGCAATTCCTTTTGTAAGTTACTGAAAGAACTGTTGCTCGTTGAAGGTTTGCTCAGAAAATTTCTATACTGATGGTGAGTCTCGCAATGACGTGCATCTGTGGACATTATTGCCCATTTACCAGAAGCCCGGAGGCCGATTAAATCCGCTGTTACAGCGGTCTAAAATTTTAGCAAAACTCGTCATCTATAATTGCACACAGCTTTAATAAGGCATAGCCTATGCTTGAAACATACTGATAAAACGAGCAACAATTATCACAGAGAAAGTTCTTGTTAAGCTAGGCCCGGGCTTAATGGCTTAAAGGCTAGCTACACCCCTGTTTACAGTCTATACATGTTTTGCTATATTTTTATTCTTACAGCATCAAGACAGGAGTTAAATGTGAAGAGTTCGGCCATTGAGAAACTAGAAAAATGTTTACAAGAGAGCCTCCAGGAGATTCAGACTCGAGACGCACAGGCCGCCCAGCATGACACAAAACTACAGGAGTTACAGGACCAGGCCACCCAGGCAACGCGACAGGTGCAGCAGCTGGAGGTGTCTCTAGCGGAGTGTCAGAAGGAGATCCAGGTGTACGTTCACCAGCTGGACGAGACCAGGAAAGCTCATGACCAAGAGACTGGGGACAAGAAGGCAGAGGTAGACCACTTGTTAGGCCGATTTACATTGTGTAACTTCGCTTACTCCACTCTTAAGACACGAACTGCGTCATGTAAATCTTATCTACAACTTGCCTACGACTAGTGCGTCCAACTCGAAAGACGTCGTAGCGTTTTAAACCATATTTTAAAACCGTACGACAATATTGGGAAAACTCTTCCAACACTTGCTGTCCACCATTTTGTTTGTTGCTCTTCCCAGGCTCCCATGTGACAAACCGTACCAACTATGCAAGTTTTAATGGTATCCAGAACAAAATGTTGCGCGCGTGTAAATAACCATTAAAACATGGCCTAAGTCCTTTGCATGCAAGAGTTTTTTTTAATTTTTAATATTTTTAAATTTCCTTCTAAAGATTGCAATGCATTGTTGTTAAGTAATAGAAACATAATGTTAATAGGAAAAGACAAAAAAGACAAGTAGTAACAAATAAAGAAAAGACTAAAACGGTGCATAAAACTAGAAAAAGTGAGAGGAAGAAGTCCTTTAATAGGTGCCATTTTGCGTTTAAAGTTGCGATGTTTCCAGACTGAAAAGAGGCGTGTTGTTTTATATGAAACTGTTGCTTTAAGAGTTGTAGACAGGAGTTTTACCCTGTAAATCGGCATATTCACATTTAGCTAAATCTACTTGTTCCTTAAAGCGTGGTAATACTAGTAATAATCTCTTGCTACTTGTCGCGCAACTTGTAGTATTGCAAGTTGAAACGTCTCGTTGCGGGCATTGCCAACCACTGAACAGCTTGCATCGCAACGAAGTTCTCTGTTGCAATTTGTTGCGAAAAGTAGAAGTCGAATCTACTTTGTGCAACTTGCATGGGAAATTGTTCAGTGGGTGGAAAAAGGTGGTTCAACACGTTTCAAACTGCAGTGTAACATTGACAAGTTGCAGGGAATTGCTGCTGGTGAAAAAGGTGGTACAACTTGTTTCAACCTGCAGTACTATATTAACAAGCCACGCGACAAGTTGCAGGGAATTGTTACTGGAATAACCTCGCTTGTTAACCCTCACTTATTTCTTGTTCCTGTAAGTTTTCTCAGTGCAACTTCCCATGGTGATCTGTTCCAGATATCTTTAATTTAAATACGACCTGGGTTAGAAATTTTCGCCTTTCTCCGTGCGGGACCATTTCCTTTCCAGGACCGTCCTTAAGGATAATTTATAAACTCTCAGAAGGATTTATATGTAACAAACCACTTTTGGTTGACATAGGTATGGGTCACACTGAGGCATCGTCACGTAAAGTTTTATAATCATTTTTGTTGCTCTGTAACTTTAACTTTATTGGATCGTTGAATAAATAGACTAGAACTGTATACAAATAATTTGAAATAAGATATAAAATAGCAACTGGAGCAGGAGACAGGACAAGTGTCACAAGAAGAGTGAATATCAGATATGAGAATCATATGCCTTTTCTGTGTAATGTGCCGCCCTGAAACAAGGTTTGACCCTTCGTTGGTTTGTTGGAAAACACTGTTCTAATGAAAGAAGGAATGTGTTTGAGTGGTCTGTGTCGTGATATTAACGTTTGAATTCCGTGTCAACTTTATTTATTTTATTTAGTGATAACAGTATTTAGACAGAGATGCCCAGCTTAGCAAAGCTGGTTTGAATAATTGAATTATAGAGAAAATATGTATTGCAATACAAAATTTACAAAATTACAGAACACTAAGACGAAAACATAAAATTAATTTAGTTAGCTAGATCTTAGGTGTTTTTTGAGACCTAGAGTAGTTTATTAGTTTGGGTGACCAGGAATGCGGGGAGAAGAGTGAAGAAAACAGAGAAGTCGAAGTAAAATCCGACTGTTTTTTCCACGTTTTTCCCTGCCTCTTACCTTGAACTTGTGTTCACCGATTCATTTTGTTCTCCTTTTACACCATGGAATGTAATTACCCAAAGATTGTTGATTAAATAAATTGGTTTGATACAAAACAGCGCAACTCAAGAAGGCGTCAGTCGGAAATAAGTGTTAAATTATTCATCTTGTTATGTCTCATTTCTGTTGAATGACTTAACTTTCCAGATCAACAAACTGGAGAAGATAATCCAGCAAGCCCGTGCTGACCTAAAGCACCGCGGAGAGCAGGTAGTTCAGCTGGAGCGGTCTTTGACAGATCGCCAGAACTTGCTTCAGCAGGCCCAAGGGCGCATGCGCGAGCTGGAGGAAGCTCACTCCCATCTTCAGCATCAAGTTGCCATGTTAGAGCAGGAGATCGAGCGCGAGCGAGCCACAGCAGAGGAGGAAACGAACGAGCTCCACAGAAAACTAAACGCAGCCCGAGAAGACCTTGAACAGAGGACGACTCAGATGAATGAACTGAACTCGACAATGCGGGAAGTTCACAAGGACATGAAGCATAGTTCCACTAATATAGTTGAACTGGAACAGTTGTTGCAACAGAGTCGGTCTCTTTCTGACAAGAAGGCGGCCCAAGTGCAAACTCTTGAGCAGGCCCTTAAGGAGACCAAGTCACAACTGACCGTGCACACGAAGAGGAACGGAGAACTGGAGGAGAGATTGCGTCAACTTGAGACACAACTGGCAGAGAAAACTCAGCATTCGGCTCAGCTGGACAGTGAGGCAAGGAGAATTGCTTTTCTATACATACAATACAATTGTCAGTGAATGCTAAAATACGGTTGTTGTTTTTTATTTCTTTTCCTGAAGAAACACCTGTTTTGGTCTCTTATCGTTACATGCTATTTGTGTTGTTTTTCTCAACTTATGCCACTCAGCTGGCATTGTCCTTCTTTTCAGTTAAAACTCTTTCAAGTTCGCTAATCTTGCTTTACATCATCTCGCCTTACCAAACATAACCTAATCCTGCCTTATTGCATCTTCTTTACCATATGGCTTTATCATAGTTATATCATATCACATTTTAGGCGGCAATAAAGTGCAATTGTGATTATTATTCCTGTTAATAATCATCTTAATCTGTCTTCCAGGACGGAACACAAAGCAATGTGTTGGTTTAAAATTCATCGAACCTTGACTTAAGTGACTGATCAAGGGACTGTTGGGGGTTCTACAATTCTTTGGATAGACAACAGAAAAGTCGAACTTCCGAAATCGAGAAAATCCAATCATTCAGCCGTAAAATAGCAGCTTTAAAAACCATTGCCAATTCCCAATTTACTTTGATTTGGAAAGTAAACAGGTTGCACCCTTGAACAAGTTCTACGGAACAAGAAACGACTGTCGTTATGATACCGTAAAATGCAAATTTAAAGACCTAAGCTTTCAAAAGTTCGTAAGGGGTTTTGGTGAGTTTTTAAACGGGGGGTTAAATCCGGAGGGGGGGGGGCATTATAATCGGTACGAAAATTTTTCAGATACACTATCTGAGAAACAAATTATCACTTACATACCGTAGCACTTTGGGATATAGTATGATTAGTAATTGTTCCAAACTCCACTTGCATTGTAGCCTAGCTTCCTAACTCTCCATTTGAAATTGTGGTATTTGTACGGAAACGAGGAACATTAAATAGCAAAGTGGCACTTGTAAACGGAATGCATTAGATGGGCCTATAGATGAGAGGCTTATGATAGTCGGGGGTTGTTAGCAGGTAGATAGGCTTATATATATGGGGCTTATATCCCGGGGAGGGGCTTTGATGTGGGGTTTTACGGAATTACAGATTTATAATGTGTTAGTAGAAGCAACATTGTCATACGATACCCTTTCTTTCCAGGTAACAAAGGTTCAGTCGGAGTTACAGGAAACAATGAAGGAGCTAAAAGACTTACAAGAAGTGCTCCAGTCGAGTCAACAGGAAGCCAAGGCGAAGGAACAGCGAGTTATTGAGCTGGACAAGCTGTTGAATGAGAGTATGGAAGAGCTTCATCAGAAGGAGAAGGAGTTGAGCGAGAAGAACACCAAGATGGCGGAACTTGACCAGTCTGTCAAGGAACAGCAGTGGGAACTGAAGCAGCGAGTCGCTCAGGTAACTTGGAATTTCTCCAATAACCTGGAGTTCCTCTAACAATCTGGAACTCATCTAATAAACTGGAATTCCTCTAATAATTTGGATTTCCTCTAATAACCTGGAACTCCTCTAATAACCTGGAACTCCTTTAATAACCTGGAATTCCTCTGGAACTCATCTAATAGAAACTGGAATTCCTCTAATAACCAGGATTTCCTCTAACCTGGAACTCCTCTAATAACCTGGAACTCCTCTAATAAACTGAACTCCTCTAATAACCTGGAACTCCTCCAATAACCTGGAACTCCTCCAATAACCTGGAACTCCTCTAGCACAGTAAAGAAACTGGATTAAGAACCTCCCGGTTAAAATTTGACCAGTAAAGAACCCAGTATATCCTTGGCAATAAATAGGTATTCGAAAATGTTTCAAAATGCCCTTCAGTCGCTCATGATTATAGCTTTTTCGACTTTGAAAAAGTTTTCCAAAGCACGATTATTTCAAATTCAAGTTCAAATCATGCGATTATTCATAAAAAAAAGTTGTTGCTTTCTTGCGAAATTTCTTTATTAGTAATTCGCTGTACACTTTCACAAATGTTTGAAATAGTTATTTGTTACTGATTTGCCTTATGTATAATTTGTAAGATCTGCTTGTGTTCTAACTATAATTTATGAGTAACCTTGCTTGTATTTGATTGTGCATCAGACTAGTTTTGTTGTTATAAAAATGGCTAAATATAGTAAATAAATAAAATAAATAAAAAGACCTATTGATATCCAAATATATATTACGAGTCTTCTTAAGATTATTGAACAGTCTAACCGGTTTTTCTTCTATTATCAGTCCGTAACATCGTTATAGCGCGTCAGATGCCCATATACATACATATCAATTGAAAATTTATAAGATTCTCTAAATAATGGTAAGATTACGCTTAGGAAACCGTGATTTATATTGAAGGTAAAAGGGCTGTTTTAAACCGTCAACTGTCACCTTGGTAAATTCGGCACAGTCTGTTGTGTAAAACCGTATCGTATATTTTTTTAGTGGAGATTTTTAGAGATTATCAAAGAAAATGCCAAGATTAGAAGCGCGAAAGTGAAGAAAATAATGCGTAAGAAAGAAACTAAAATGAGATTCAAGATTCCATAGCACGGTTTTGGACGTAACCTCATAATCTATTGTTTAAGTTTACAAGTTCTGTGGCCACAGACCAAGAATTACCGAGCTGTGGCCTTTTTAATTGTCCCAACTCGTATAGAAATTGTTTCGAGAAAACTGACTTTGACTGAAGAAAGCAGTTGAGCATCAGGTTACTGCTGGTAAGATATTTTGTTCGCAATATCTCAGCAACAGTTTGAGTTTTGCGAAAAAACCAAAATTTGTCTAAACATTCCAAAGGCTACCTTTGGTATGATGTTTTTGTCCTATTGCAATGTATGTGGTAACCTAAAAAGGAGTAGCAACGTTACATCTGGTGGAGATTTGCCCCTATCTTACACCACAAGTTGGTGTTTTTTGTTCAACATGGGCTAGAGATAAACGAAAAACTTGCCGTGTTTCAGGTGAGCCAATTGGACATGTCCATGAAAGAACATCGCAGTGAGTTGCAGCAAAAAGTGATCACGTTGGAACATTCCCTGAACCAGGCGCGGTACGAACTCAGCGAGCGGGCGGTCGAGGTGAGTGAGTGAAGCTGTCACGATTTGTCAATGGTGTACAGTAAATGTAAAAACGATAGCAGTAGTACTAATAATAATTACCTCCATTAAAATGATGCTTCTTCATCTGCAAATGACCGTTGAATAATAAAAGCTGAAACTATCCAGGAAACGTCTGAGGAAAGGGGAAATATATAGATTCGTTACAAGCCAGAAATTGAATGGCAATTTCCTTGAAATGCTTCACAGGCAAGCATGGCAAAATTTACGATAGTTATTGCAATTTCTGATACTAACAGCTAATGAAGTCCTAAGCAATCATCTTTTCATTGTTGTAAAACAACAACAATTTATTGTACCCTCATTCTTACTTAATACAGTTTTTTCTTTATAGAAGGAATTTAAATATTTAGGGGTACCAACTTCCAAAAATAACTTAGAAGCT
>JAOBYH010010012.1:0-11519 GCA_025403525.1 Umimayanthus kanabou | reverse complement strand
ACTCACAATCTTGGAGATGAAAAGTGATCAGTAACGTAAAGGAAACTGCAAAATAATAATCTTTATAAGTACAACAAACAGGCAAGTATTGCAGATTTCCCCTTCAGCAACTTTAGTTTACTTCAATAACAGTAGTGTAGACTGTAGCAAACAGATAATTGCTGCAATAATGGAAATCAGCAAATAAATGAAGTTCCTCGATGTAATAGTCTCTTGCTGGTGGTGACCTCTTAATCATGTTTGATACAAGACAAGTAACAAATTTCTGCATTACAGTGTCTCTACTCTTTCTGTAAAAACCTATAACAAATTTGTTGTAGTAATAACAGTACTATAGCTAGTCACTTGCACTGGAACTGGCATCTCCTTTGAGCAGTAGTCCCACATTTGTCTTACATGTTAACATATCTCTTTTCAGAGATATGTAATTGACTGCGTCCTCCGCAGCTGTCTGGGTTACATGCACATGATTCTCTTCCATCATTTTTTTGCAAGTGGGATCAGGATTTCATATTTGTCACACATTCATCTTGAGAATCTTTGGAAGTGGCATCAAGTGGAACTTTGCTGTCAGCATTTGAATGGAATTGGTCCTAAAGGCACATGGAATGACTGCCCTGAGTACTTTTCAAAGAGAGTTCGTCAGCATTCTCACTGGGTTCTTCGTTATTATTCACGATGTCCATTTCGATCTCTGCAAAGACAAACAATATTTTTCTTCATCAGTTTCTTTTGCAGTGCTTGAAGAACTAGTTCCCGAGAATGAGACCCTTGCTCGTTTTGCTGGCTTTCGAGGAGTCTGAAGGAAAATGTTATTTTTAAACAATAACCGGCAGCAGCAATATTAGGTGTCAAAAGTAGTAGTATTTCTGCAATATCCACACCAAAATCAAATTGTATTGCAATAAGAATGTCAAAAAGTTACTGTCAAGCACTTTCAAGTACATAGGCCTATTTTCTAGTAGTTTGAATTTTAGATCTTTTTTTCAGATTGAAGTACATGTACTTCTAAGATTTTTCAAAGACCATTGTCGATTGCTGTACAGTAAGGATGCAAATTACATTATTTTCCGTGAACAAGAAGAAAAGTCAGCTATCTGGTCATTAATTTAGTACATACAGCTCCCAATATCAAATAATAGGCAACTAATTAATTTTTGATGTTAAAATGATTTATTCAATGACCAAATAAAATTATCAAATCATTTTCCTGAATTCCACAAAAGGCATTCTTAAATTCCAGAACATTCCTAAACTATTAATGACTGTGACCAGTATAAAATAAGTTTTAAAACTGAATACTTTGTTTTGTAAACAGTTAGTACTAACCTCAAAGTCGTGTTTAAGTTCAATTTGCCGATTTTTTTCATGGGCCCATTGCAAGATGTGTCTCACTGCCTCTGTTACATAAAATAAAATGCTACTACTGTAAATTAGCAGTGTAACTTTAACATTGGGTGTCTTTTAACCTGACCTACTCTGCTTGCAATGTTCTGGGAGTTTAATAGACGTAGTGCAGGGTCTGCTCCATAAATGTATTGCTGGCAAACAAACTCGCAAACATGAGTTACTGCCATACTAACATTAATCCTTTGTTTTAGTAAATTGGACAACCTTACTTTATAAATTATAACATTTTGAAACTAATAATATTTGAAACACAACCTTAATACAACATTAACTAAAGAGCTCTAATTCTCGTGTTAAAACACTGTTATACGTAAAAAAATATTTGGCTCACTGAATACTATCATATATCTAATAAAATAGAAAGTGCAAGACGTAGAAAAGTTTTGTTGAATATAGAAGTATTCACCATGTACAATTTTAGAGTTACAGTATTCACTTAAAAGTCGTTTGGGTGCTATTCATTGGTGTAACACCATGTCCTCACTCTTGTATCGCGAATAGTCAATTCCATAAAGGATAAGGAATATTTATCGCCACTGATAAGAGCTCCGTCAATAATATGAACAATACGAATTTTCAGATACCACAAGACTTTGATGCCTGCATGGTGTCGTGACATTGATTCAGCAGGTCAACAATGGCCTCGTTTTCGTAGTTGCTTATGAGCACAACTGGGCTCAAATCGATATTGATTTCTAGGAATGAGGCTTGAACGCCATGTTCTGATGTTCTGGTATTGCGGAAGGTGAACGAGGTTGTCAATATTTTCTTGGGGCATAGCTGACAAAAGAGTGAGCGGGAAGTTTTGACATTCGGGTTTGTTCAGACACTGTTTTTGCTGCTTCACACCATCAACCTGTTTGGAATAAGCTTTTCCTGTCATCATTCGCTAGTTATCATCTCTTACAAGGAGTTCTTGCACGGTACTTTGCAGCTGTTGCTTGATTTTGACGCTCTTGGCAACAAAGAACGCCTTGTGAGGCCTGTTTCACTGCTGAGCTTGTTTAGGTGATAATTTTGTTCATAATTTTCCCTCCCGCTATATTGTTTGGTGCAAGTCTTTGTTGTTTCCCTATTTCGTTGCAGTGGCATTACGAATGTCTTGTACCATTGATTTGCAAACAGAAGCCTTTTCTTGCAGTGCAAAAGAGGCACGTCTTGGGCTGAAGCCATAATTTCAAAGCTCTTCGTTTTACTTGCTTGTCGTACTTCTTACAGGATTAGAGGCTTGTTCTTCTTTAAATTTTTTTGGTGCAGAATGGAGCGCTGGAGCCTTATCTCAAGTTTTGCTCGCTTTGTTTGGTCGTTTTCTTAATCTTGCTGTGTGCTTTAGATAAAGCTCTGCTGGCGCACTTTCGAGTTGTATCTTTCCTTGACTGTTTTTCAAAGTCCAACTTTACAAGAAGTTTTGATGTGGAAGCAGATTCGTTGGTGGAACTTCTAGTGGTAGCACCCCTCTTTGCTACAACTTCTCATGATATGCCCTTTGAATTTCGTCAGAACAGGCAAATAGCTAGTTAAACATTAACATACATATTTCAGTCACTATTTGCAGCATGCATTCATGGAATCGAAAGCCGTTTTTTTACTAAACCACAAACTCTTGATACGCAATTAGGCCTGTGCTTAATGTTATTAAAAAGCCGCACATTTCGAGAAGGAATTATACTAAAAATACCAACTTTCAGTTGCATGTAACTTTCTTTACATTTTCACTTGTATGACAAAGTGGGCTTATTTAAATTTTATCTGAACGAAGAGTTAGTTTCGGACAAAATGGATAATTGGTGCTTACCTTTTCTTACCTTTTCTTTATCTTCAACAAAAAGCGACTAAAAGGGATAGCAGTTGATAACTACTGTAGTTTTAAATGCCAAGCCAAAGCAAAGTCATTACAAAACTCAATATATATAATAATACAATATAATAATATAATGTAACAGTAATAATAATAATAATAATGGTAATAATAATAATTATTATTACACATGCTTAAACTGTTTTCAGGAAAATTGTTTAACGTAAAAGTAAGCTTTCGGCTAGAACTCTAGTCTTGTTCACACTGTTGTAGTCTCGCTTTGATGTGGAAGCGAGACTACTAGGACCTAGCAACTCTGTGTATGCGGCCCTTTTTCAATCCTCTCATCCACTATGTTGGGGACAGATTGAATAACCCCCCATCTCGATTGAGACTTGGCTTCATCGCATGAATAAAAATTGATTCCTTCACCCCTCGTTGAAACCATCCTTGTTCCATCCTCAATATCCTGGATCCCGCCAAACTGAGTGGCTGGGGTTGTCCTGGTGGATGTGGCGGGAATAATAATATAATATATAATTTAATAATATAATTTCTTTAAAGAATGTGTTTTCTTTGATAATTTAGCAGCGGACACGGCAAAATGAGCTGTTTTAAGCCGTTTGGCGCCACAATGTGGTCAGACTTGTAGAGAAATTCGCAACTTTGCATTTTGATTTGAAACTCAACATTGTCGGCTTCCTCAAGAACAAAGGAACACATTTCAATTGCATTTGCCTTTCTAATACAGGAAAAAAACCAAAAAAGGGTTATGCTACAGCTTCCGTGGAATGAGTGTCTAACAAATAGACAGTCGGCTTCTCCAGCTCTTGTTTGAACCAGTAGCTGAAAACTCGACAGTATAGATTTGAGTTAACTCAGTAGCAGTAAGTTTGTCAGTGTGTTCACACATAAGTGAGCCAAAAACATGAGGATTTGACAATATGCAATACTATGCTTGCCTAATATTCTGGTTATCTTCTCTGAGATGCCTTTCTTGTAAGGAAGAGTTTTTAGAAGCTTGGCACTCAGCAAAGGACAAGAACGCAACAACATCGACTTTCCATGCATTATTGCAATCTGAAAAATTTAATTTTTACTGAATTTGACACACACTTCTTTTGATCTTTTATGCACTGGTTACAAAGACGGAGTTGAGGCTCGATACTTATGAAGCCTTTTTCTTTACACTCTTGCAAACTTACTTTTGATTGAAACAAGATTCACAGCTAGAAATACATCCTGAATTGAAAATGAACATTGAATTACTCGACTTTGACTAAGCTTCAAGACAGGTGAGGCAACTTCCGCCAGCACTTCTTCCCCAGACTGATCAGAGGCTTCATAGTGCACGCCATCTGGAAGACTGATTTTTCTATCGACAGTCGTAACAACAGAGATGTCTGCATCTTTAATCATACTCTTCTTAAGATCAGACGGAAATGGTACTGGATTACTGTTGATGTAGTTGACATCAATTTTCTTTGTTGACCCAACAAGAACCTTCTTTCTCATCAAATTGCAGGCATAGTTTAAGGCCAAGTCCATCCTCGTCAAAGAAATTGCAAAGGCTTTAATGAAAGAACTGTTGACATAATAGCTTACGTTTTCCGAATTGGCAATTTTCAGAACTGAAATTAGGAGGTTTCTAATTATGCCACTTGCTGTAGTGTATTCAGGGTTGTTGCAGCACAGTGTTTGTTTACTTGGCAAGGGTATCCAAAAGCGGCTGAAATCAGTGCGTGTTTCTGGTTTTAGTCCTCTCCTCTCCTTAGAGGCATTGAAACCACCAGGCCCTCAAAAGAAAATTGAAGGTTTTGCTGTTACCAAGTCGAAGAAGCGATGCGGCCCAATGCACCACTGTTGGGTCCCATTTGTATTTATCTCCCTTTGAATGGTCCTACAACACAAGTTCATGAGCAATTAGAGACAAGCTTGTAAAACATGTGCTCTTTATCAAGACACCCACTTCGCACGACTGTGGATCCAGCTTCTCAGTCACTGGGTCAGCAAGCCTCACTATCCTCCATGACATCTTCCCACTCCGTATCTTCATCAGTGCACAAATGAATGTCACAGTCGTCAAAATCAGTAGAGTCAATTGAAATTTCATTAGGTAATGTTGCTGTGGAGGCTCTCTGTTGTAATACTGGCCCAGGGATCCTTAATGTAAGTGTGGGTCTCCTCACTTGATATATGCCATGGGTCTCCTTCAGTATGAGACAACCATTCATTACCAACAAAACTATTTTTGTTTTGTCGTTTGCTTTGAAGTAGAGAAAAAGTCGGTTTAAGGCTTCCATACTGTTTAAAGTTGATATATGTGTTAGAAATGTCATACGTTCTTGAATTTTTGACTCAAGAAATTGACTCTTTATTTCAATTGAGTTTAAGTCCTTTTAATGACTACTTTTCACAATTATACATTGCTACTAAACAAATAATTTGTATTATCTTCAAACCAACTGATAGCAATGATAGCAAAACTCTCAGAGCTCAAATTCAGTTCGTGGCTTTGCATAGACTATGCAAACTATTTGTATATTTTCAACTTAAATGACATTGACCGGCTTTGAATAGTAGATTTATTGTGCTAAACGTGTACAATTTAGCATGGTTAAAATGTCTATCATCAAGTAAAGTGTAGAGAGGATCCTTAGCCCGTTTTACAATTTGTAATACACCCCTTTTTGCCCCCTCTCACTATTCGGAATGTGTGATGTATTTGTTTCCCTATCAAGGAACCAGGAGTTGGCAGATCGAGCTTCTGGCGTTTGGCAGTGATTGGTGCCTTTTTCGTTGCTTTTGGTTTTTCATCTCTCTTTTCTCTTTGCGATTTCAATTTCTCTTTCAGAGCTGTTACTTGCTGTTAATATAATTATTTTCTTCTTTGGTGAGAACAGTTGCTCCTGTAATAACAACTTCACTGGCTTCAAGGAGTGCAAGGTGCTGGATATGGGGACTAAACTTGATAATTTCCTTCATGCTAAGGACAAGTTGGACTAGGAACACTTTTGTCAGCCTGAACAGCCTTTTTTGCTCTTTTGTTACCGTTTTCTCGGTCTGTAACACAGTCTTCTGGTACCGTAGTTGCTATTCATTTGCTTTCTGCCACTTAATATCCCCATCTGTCTTTGACAGCTGGTCGCCAATATCATCTGCTGACTTCCACTCACCTCCATTCGTCGTTATTTCTGCAATAATTTTGGATTTTGCTACAGTGTCCTTGATTTTTTGTTGTGCTGCGCAATTTCCTTTTGTTTCTTTAATGCTCTTTGAGCCGCAGCACAGTCTTTGAGTCTCTGTCTCAATTGCCTTTATTTCAAACTTTCGAGTGATAGAAAACTCTTTTTTCTTAATTTCAGGATCAGTTTCTTCCAACTGCCCAGTCTTCAGGATGGTTAGAGCCTCGAAGGTTTTACATTGGGCTTTGAGATAATATCTCGGTCAAGTACACCCATTACACTTTCACAATGCCTGTTTGTGATTAGGCAGTTTCTCACATCCTCTGCATCTTTGGTGAACCAAACTCACCTCCAGGCAGATACATCTTACAGACATTCGAAGAGTATGAACTGGTTTGCAAGGATAAGGTTAAACTTTTTCATTACTTCTGCCCGGTCTGACATAGAGCCCCTGATACTCGACAGTAACCTCTGGTGCAGTGTTGTCTGGTCTATCGAGTCCACTTCTCCTCTTTCACAGAAGTTCAGGTACAGAAATGTCAGAATGTGACTCTCATGTAGGACAGTGTGGTAGATACCATGAAACAGTTGTCATTGTGATTTTTTCCACTACTTCCATTGTATGCTTTGCATTATTTTGTCCACTTGCAGCTGACATGTTCGTTTTCTGTAGTGTCTCATATAGGATATCAGTGTGTAAAAAAATTAGATTGCCGATATGTAACCAAAAAAAATTATCTTTTAATATCTCGGCTTGAGACCCTTCAACTCTTCCCAGGATATCAGGTTCGAGTTTTGATTCTCGAGACATTCACTTCACAGTTGTAATAGTGTCTCATAGTTGTGTAGCACTAGTTGGAAGCAAGCTGCTCTAACGGTCCATGTTGTTGCTATAAACGTTGTAAACCCAACAGCGCCATCTTCCTCAATCAGATTAGACATTACATTACACTTTGGAGAGAATTTCACCAGCTTTACTATTTCGTTAGTGTTACTAATGGTGTCTGACAGAATCTTTGAGTTTTTCGTTGCTTCTTTTACGCTCAGACCTAGAGCGTGACCATGACAATGGGTGGCATGAGCTTTTGGTTGGCACTCTTGAATTCTTTTTTTTTGCAACTCAGGATTTTCTACCAAGCATGTTGCTGGCCCCGTTATAGCACTGCCTCCTGCAATTGGAAAAAGATCGCTGCAGCGGAATAAGGGCATATTTGCAAATTCATAGTCTACCTCAGCTTTACGGCAATTTTATGCTTGATGGGCTCTAAATCTTTCTGTGGCCTCTTTCCACTTTGTGAAACCTTTTTTGATGAATACCGTTTGTTCTCAGGTTTTCTTTTGCGTTTTGCTATGCACAAATGAAGCAGAGAGCTGAATCAATTTCTCCAATATAATAAAGCCACAGGAACTGGTCAAACCAAGATGGTACGAACACCTGATTTTACTTACTCATCTGCCTTTTGGTGAAGGAAAAGTTCTTTGGTTGGTGTGGTTGATCAGTGTCGCAAAGTAGTGGGCGTGGTACTTCCTCCGATGGTCCTCCTTGATGTGAGGTAGCTTGGTCTTCAACTGTACTTGCTGAGGCTTGGGACATTTGTGGAGCGGTGGCAGTAGTTGTGCTGGTGTGACGACTTCCTTTTGCAGTCACTGTCGTTCAAGATGCTGCAGCAATGTTGACTGGAGCCTGATCGTTTAGTCTTTGTACTGTTGTTTGTCTTTTCATTGCCTAGCGTAGGAAATACACTGTCTTAGCTAAAAATGGAAAATAAAAAGCATGTTCGAATATGAATAAAACAAAAGTAAACAAAGTGTCATTCCATTTTTTCCGTTTGTTTTGAATCGAGAGAGAGAAAAAGAAAAAAGGAAAAGTTGAACCCTGACATTGCGCCAGTTTGTTCATAGTTGTAGGTGAACTTACAATGAAAATGGCATTAATCTCATATTTGTAAAGCAGAAATATCAGTCGTATGACAGTGACACTAACCAGCACTACTGGAAGCCTTTGAGAAAAAGTCATTGTTGTAGAGATAGAGTATACGGAGTATCTAATTTTATCTATATTTTGTTTAATTTGCTGTTACTTATTTTTTTATTTTGCAAGGAAATGCCGTGGGCCAGAACAAACAAGGTTTTGGAGTTTGACCCCGGACTGGTTAAGTTTAAACTTTGTTTAGCATCACTTATTAACAGCACTTACAAAGTGGACAGAGAATGACTTACACGAAAAGAAGAGTTTTGTTTAAGTAGTAGATGTTGTTTCACCTATTCATTGAAAGCATTATTCATCTCGAACTTGAGGGAGTTCACCTTTACCCTCATAGCTTGCTTTATTTTTGCCATGTGGCATCTTTGATGTTTTCTTTTCTGACAACATGGGCGAAGTCTGTTGAAGTAAAAATGAATATAACTACAAAAATTTAGAAAGCATTTCTGCAGTTTTTCCAAATGCAGATATCCGTATCAAAAAGCTCACTGGAATCATAGTGGATCGAGACAAACATCTAATTGTATGTAATATATAATATCTGCTGTGAATTACACATCAATCGACTTGAGATTTTTTCTCTAAATTGCTGCAATGCCAAGTACATGTACACTTGTAAGAGCTTCATTGCAATCACAGGACACTGATATGGATATCTGTTTTTAAACGCAAATTAAAGAAGCACTCCTGCAGGGCATGAAATTATAAGCATACACCTTATATGGATATACAAACTTTTGTAGCTGCGATGGTGTTTTATTTAGTCATTCAAAACGTTGTATTTGTTGCTTGTACTTAGGGTTGCAGTTTAGTTGTTTACGTTTTGTCATTAAGATTGCAAATGTATGTACAAGCAGGAACTTATATACTTTCACAAAACAAATACAATTTATGTTAATGTATATAATTACCACAAATTGCATGGACAAGACCTTTGTCCAAGGTGGCCCAGCCTTGTTGCAGCTCCTCCTTGGTCCAAAAGACATCAAGTTCCTTGCAATGACACTTCTGGAAATAGCGTTGTCGCTTCCCCTAAAATAGATAAAGGTAATTGGAAGCATAATGTTATTCTTTGAAACAACAAAGTTCCATCTTTTGCTTTGATTTGAAGAAAACACCTTTCATTAATTATGTTATACAAATACCATGAACGTTTAGTTTATAAACTAGTCTTGAACGAAGAAATTTCCTGATGGTATTATGTTGAGTTGATTCGGTCTGAGACAGTAGTCGCTCACTTTCAAAGTCAGTCTAGTTAAACAGAAGACATCCTAGTATTATTATTATTACACAATTTCCCGTTTTCTGGAACAAATAAATTTTAACATTGTTCTAAGGTTTCCTAGTTTGGTGTAATTTGTTGAGTTGAAGATTTGATATAGTCTCACGAAGAACTGCTTCTACAGCCTCGTATTTGAAATTTTGCTCATACCCTTTTTCGTTCAATAGACTTTAATTTCTTGACAACGTTGTGTAAAGCTGACTGTTGGCCTTCCTGTAGCGTTTATGACATGGAGACCGTCATGGACAAATACCTCCAAAAAATATAAAATAGCAAACAGTTTGAACCGCCATCAAATTTTTAACAAAAATCAGGAGACATTAATAGTAGTGATGGCCACTTTCATACTCAAGATCTTGTGTTTCCCAATGATCTACGTACTTCGAATTTAGGTATCTTTCATAATTGCTAGCCAAGCAATTCTTGCAAAAGCAAGATAGCTGTTGAGTATCGTAAGCTGCATCCACCATCTCCAGATATGATGCATTGAATGGACCTCTTTCCTTTCACTTCCTTGAAATGGCTTTAAACTCTGCGTCAATTTATTTCCTCCTCATGGAAGAAAACACGGCATTTCAGGGTGACATCCAACTGAGCCAGGTTCTTCGTACTAGCATCCGGATCACTACCTGAAAAATACAAAGTAAAATATTGTTTATTTATTATGGCAGCATCTGCAAAGATAAAAAATCTATAAGCTCCCATTTTGGGGGCAGAAAGAAAGTGGGACTAACACCTACATCAAGCAGCATATGATTCCACTAAAAGGACTGACTCTTTTATACCTAGATCTCCATTAAAGCACTACGTCAAGAGCAGCACAAAAAGAGCAGCACAAAAAGTGAGAAGACAAACTGAAAAACATGAAACGGATTTTTTAGTTGGCTTAAATGATATCTCTTGCAGTGTTTCACCGTAGATAAGTGGAAACATTGGTGAAACACTGATAATTTGCATGATCAGTCCAGAGTAGAAAATGTTTGCACGCCACTATACGTTAAAAAAAAATGTATAGAAAAACCATAGAAAAACTTTAAACCGAAGGTTGAAAGTTAAAAAAATTTATAGCATGCAAATTATTTTTCCACTGGCCCCCCATCTCATAATCAAATTGCCAGCCCCAAACATGTCTGCTTTGTGTTTAAGTTTTGCATCGGCTCCATCTTGTGGGCCTTTGGCATGCGGGGTATCAAAATAGTTGCACACTGTTGTGTAGCCAAAATCCGACGACAAGTGAGATGCCATGTCTACTTTTATATTGCACAGAACAACCATCTTGTGCATTTGTGTAACACTTGAACTGGACAACCTGTAAAAATACAAGAAATCAAACTTCAGTGATTTATCATTTCGAAACACTGGCATCGGTGTGTTAGCCTTGTTGGCTCAGTTGTTGCAACTTGTAGCCTTTGGCAATTCAATGGAATGTGAGCAAGTACAGTATTGACCGGACTGTTATTTTAAATACACACTTTCATTTTAGTATTGAGGCTCGGATTTGCCCAAATTTTGAGACCATGTTGAGAAACAAAAGTTTAGAACATGGTGACCCTTGGAAAAAACTATCTGCATGGTTATCACAAAAGAAGTGTATAACGAAAAATAATTCAGGGAAGCATGACAGAAGTAGCATATATCATTAGATTAATAATAATAACAATAACAATAATACTATTACAAATACTACTACAACTAATAATAATATTAAATGTCTTTATTTTTTATATTTAAAAGAAGCAGCAACATATGAAAAATTTACATAGTATTTTCTACATACCAATTTCCTTGAGATAGCCACCATTAACTCCCTTGTGCTGTGCAAAGAGTGGCGATTGTGTTTGCAGTCTTTCGTGATGATGA